>CAUYSK010124881.1:0-36364 GCA_963575035.1 Avahi laniger | reverse complement strand
TCTGATCAAGCCTCAGCGTTTATTGTCGGGTGCTTGCTTATATACCCTGGGAAGGGGGAAGGGTAAGTTTAGGGGCCGTGGCATTCGCTGATTGGTGGTAGACGGGTGACGTGAGGGAGCAGGGGCCGTTGGTCTTGGCGTGCACGGGAAAGGAAGCGCGGGACTTTCAAATACAGTGCGGGAATTTCCAGGGGAGGAGGAAGAAGGAGGAAGTGAAGGCTGGCATAAATGGCTGCCGTAAGCTGCCGCTTCACGGCCATGTTGGCTCCCAACAGCCCAGCTCATTTCTTTCTATTTTTAGTAGAGATGGAGTCTTGCTCTTGCTGAGGCTGGTCTCGAACTCCTGAGCTCAAGCGATTCTCCTGCCTTGGCCTCTCAGAGTGCTAGGATCACAGGCATGAGCCATCTTGCCCAGCCCAGAACATACTAGTTTTTTAAGTCTCCATTTATCACTCTACTCCCATAAGCTCCTGCTCTGACCAGCAGCCCAGGTCTACAAAATGACTTAAAAAGGGTTAAATGTCGTACAGGGAGCCAGGTGCAGTGGCGAGTGCCTATAGCCCCAGCCAGGCTGATGCGGGAGGATCACTTGAGCCCAGGAATTCAAATCCACTATGTTGTGAGACCCTATCTCTAAAAAAAAAAATTTTTTTTTAAGGCGTACAGAGCCATGAGAGATACCAGAGCTCAACCTGACATCTAAGTGCTATGTGGTCCTGACAGGAAGTAAGGAACAGAGACTGGAATGGAGCAGTACATGGAACTTCCATGGTTCTCCACCAGGACTGTGTTTTAGAATCATCTGGGGAGTATTTTGTAAAAATCGTAACATCTCAGCTTCATCCCAGACCAATTAATCAGAGTCTCTGAAGGAGGGGACTGGGCACTGCAATTGCTGGAAAGCTCCCCAGGTGACACTAATGTACAGGTGGGAATGAGAGCCCCTGCCTTGGTTAACGGTGAGCAATCGCCTGGGTGGCGGTAATTATGTAATCCTCAAACCCAGGAGTCTGAACTACTGAATAACTGCTCTCCACCTTTTTTGAGTTACAGAGTCTTAATTTGGCAACTGTTCTTATTAGCGATTGCTGAAAAACAACCTGCCCCGTGGGTATATATCCAAAAGAATTGAAAACAGGATCTGAAAGAGAGTATTTGTTTTTGTTATTTTTTTTTTATTTCAGCATATTATGAGGGTACAGATGTTTAGGTTACATATGTTGCCCTTGTTCCTCCCTCCCCCCCAAGTCCGAGTTTCAAGTGTGTCCATCCCTTGGATGGTGCGCATCGCACTCTTTGTGTATGCATATACCCGTCCCCCTCCACCCCCGCCCAACATCCAATAGTTGTTGTTCTTATATGTGCACTTATGTGTTGATCAGTTAATGCCAATTTGATGGTGAGTACATGTGGTGCTTGTTTTTCCATTCTTGGGATACTTCACTTAGTAGAATGTGTTCCAGCTCTATCCAGGGGTATATAAGAAAGATGAGTTATATGATACATATACAACCAGCATATTAGAGTGAAACAATGGCAGATAGCTGGCAATAGATACGATCATTTAAAAGGAGAGGATTAATAGGCATATAGCAATCACAGGGCCATAGCATTTCTGAAATATTTCTGGGCACACATTAGCAGATCACCTTGCTCTGTGATCGGAAAATAATAACTTGATTAGGGCTCAGTTTTCCTTTCTGACAGTGTGTCCCTCTCCCATTGGTCACCATGGTTTGGGGCTGCATACTCTAACATATTCTTCTTTCAGCATAAGAAATGGCCCATGCTTGCTGTTAAGTAGCTTTCTCAGCCTGTGTAATTTCATTAAAAATTGAGTCCAAAGGCCTTCTTTTAATTTGATATATATCAGTCTCTCTTAGTCCAAGTCAATACAATTCCCTTAAAATTTTGTGGATTTTCTGTCAGATTATATTTCACTCCAATAAATAAAAGGCAAGCCTAAAATACTTTATGTGATACCCTCTAGACTTACTCATAGTTATTTTGCGGATTAGGCTCGAACTATTTAGAAGCCTTTTGTTTCACTGGGAGAATTTCCTAAGTAACATCTTAAAGGCTTCAGTGAATCTTATAGCCACCCTTAATCTAATGTTCACCCTGAGATCATGTCATATGCAAAAGGATGAAGAAACTATAGAAGACATAAGAGAACCAAGAATGACTATTTATCTAGTGATCTTAGGTATAAGATAAGCTTATAGATATCATGGTTACGGGGGAAAACAACGAATCTGGAACTGAGTAGTCTTCTAAGAGGGAGAATTAATTATGCAGATTATGCCAAATATGCAAAGTTCCCTTTGACCAAAGAGAGTAAATTTTATATATAAAATAATATTAACTAAACCTTAATTTGTGTTAGAGAACATTTAGAAATGACTGAATTAGTTTGTCTTTCGTAAGAAATTGTCTTGGCAAAGAGTAGTATTTTATATCTGGAAAAACTTCTTTAAATACAATAGACTAAGAAAATGTTATATTTTGTGATTTGTGGACACTAGGGAGACAAGGCTGTACTTACTTCCTTCACACACACATCCTAATACATGTTTCCACGTTCTCATTAAATATTTAATTCCTTTACCATGGGCTTGAGTCTTCTATTTAAATTAAGTAACATATCTTAAAATATAATACCGGGATGAGTGGCGATATGACAAGCAGGGGTGCCATATTTATGTATAGTTATTTGTAAAATGAAATTTTATCTCTCTGTCTCAAACTGTGATCTGTGAACCAGAAGCATCAGTATCACTTGACTGCTTACAAGACAAACAGAATCACAGGCCCAAACCCAGACTTTCTGAATAAGAGTTTGAATTTTAGTAACATCCCCAGGAGATTTTTATGCACATTAAAATTTGAGAGGCATTCTCCTGGATACTGAAAACAGTAATATAACTAATATGTAGTACCTGCTGCAAAGGAGCTTATTGCTCAGAAGAGAAAACATACAAGTGAGCCAATACAATATAGAATCACAGTTAACCTTAACATGTGATTTGTGAAGGGTCAATATCAGCTCCTTTCTTGAACTCAGGCTTTGATGGAAGGAAAGGAAGAGAGAGAAGAGATGGAAATTACTTTTTAAAGTGTCATTCATGTTTATTACTCAGTGAAAGAAACAGTAAGAGAAAGAATATGGACACAGGTACATGGATAAGAAAGAGACAGATAGCTACAAAATCATCCAGGTATTTCAATTAATAACTTAAGAGGTAGGTTTAATATATGAGGACATATTTATGGATTAAAAATCCTTACAAACAAATGATAAGTCTAATGAGCGACTCCAAATGACCATGAGAGATATATGTGGAAAATAAAATGCTTATTTTTGAAATTCACTGAGACTTAGGATATTTTTCTTACGTGGCAAATGCTGACAGATAAA
Organism: Avahi laniger; assembly: GCA_963575035.1. Classification (NCBI taxonomy): domain Eukaryota; kingdom Metazoa; phylum Chordata; class Mammalia; order Primates; family Indriidae; genus Avahi; species Avahi laniger. The sequence continues at coordinate 32,946 of CAUYSK010124881.1, read as the reverse complement.
GCACATAGGTGGCGGCAAAATACTAAGGAGCTTGAAACAACAACAGCAAAAATAGAATATTGCAGAGTTCACTTCATAGAACAAGAAGGCGTGAGGTGACCAGAAAAGTATACAAAATTCACTCTCACAGAGACTATCACTTATCAATAGTTAAGCATTCTTGGCCTGACATGGTGGCTCATGCCTGTAATCCCAGCACTTTGGGAGGATCACTTGAGCCCAGCAGTTTGAGGCTGCGGTGAGCTATAATCACCCACTGCACCCCAGCCTGGGTGACAGAGTGAGAATATCTTATATTTTAAAAATTAAAAAAATAAATAAACAAAATAATTCTTAGCTCTTTACAAGGAAACTGGGGACTCATATCAGAATCTACTATATATGCCATATTTTATTATATGAATACACTCATAATAAATAAAATAAATATGTTGTACTAATTTCATCATTCACAGGGAGGGTTCAGTTGCTCTTACTATATCCACAATGGGTAGATAGAGATAGAAATATAATATTCAGGAAGGGTTCATTCAATGTATAGCTGATATATAACACTATCCACCTAATGGGACCTTCCCGAATACATTAGAGGTAAGATTCTGAAGCACAGAGTGAGAAGACTGGTTATACAGTCCCTCTGACAGATAGGAACTTAAACATGATTATTTCATGTTATACCAGAACTTACTAAATTTTCTAGGCAATCCTCTTTAAGTTGTGTGAACCTAGTACTACTCTCATCGGTATTATAATCATAATTCCCAGACTGTTATAATTTATAAAAATTATGCTTATAGTGATTCTCAGGTCATTTTTGCCAATGTTATATATCTCTCTTCCTGAAGCATCTTGTTTTCCTTCTCCCTGTATCTCCCCACATCAGCAGGCATAGGAAATACAAGCATGTGCTTGGAGTACATAATTCAGTACACCATCTACCAACACTGATTCTTCAGAGAGGAAGCTGAATATATTAAAATTTAGATTGGCCTATTGCCCAAAAAGTGTTTTTTTTGCTGAACAAATTCTTTTAAGCACTGGCCATATGACAGAACCTATTTCCATGGCTGATACATTTGAGTTGGAATCGTTGTGTGTCTGTGTGTGTGTGTGTGTGTGTGTGAGAGAGAGAGAGAGAGAGAGAGAGAGAGAGAGAATGAATTCATATAAACTACAGACGCTTTATTTTACTACTTGTTTTAGCATGAATTTTAGTATAAGAATATCCATCTTGACTCTCTTTTGTCTACTTTGTATTTCCGAAAATTCATCTCTTTATCTTTGTAATAGACTACAGTATTTATCTAACAAGACTGTTTTAAAAATTAAGTGAAATTACATATGTAAATGATGAAGCACAATGTCTTTCTCAGACCCTGCGTGGAAAAAATGTTGGTTCCTTCCATACCAGAGAAGGAGGCATTTAAGAGGTAGTGGGAAGTTGAAAGAGAGTCTGGAATTTCTTCTCCTCTTATAGACATGATGTCCAATGTAACTCAGGAGATCTGGATTCTATTTGTTCATTTATTTAAAGGTTCTAGGTGCCACACATCACTCTAAGTACTGAAGATACAATAGTTTGACCAAGTGTCAAACTATTCCTTCTCTCTTAGTGTATGGATAAGTTTTCCTCTAACCTTCACTATGTTAACCAAACTAGTACAATGCATATCCTTCCACATGCCCTGCTAAGCATGCTGGACATCAATTTCTTGCTAGAACTAAACTCTGTCCCATATCTCAATGTGCTTATTAGGGACCATGAAGGTGTCATATGATTTTTGTAAGTCTCTTCCTTTGAAATGTATACACTGCCTGCTATATTACAATGTACTAAGCATTATAGCTTTAATAATAAAAATAAAGTTGAAATTAACATAACAGAATTTGAATTAATCTTTGGCAGAGTTTTTTTAATATGTCACTCTTCCCTCAATTCCTACATGACCTCTTTAAAGAAAGATGATTTTGAGTAACCAGATATCTCCCAAATGATTTTCCCTTAATATTTCCTTCCTAAACGATTAAGTTAAAATATCTCTGTTAAATAACCAAATTTTCTGACCTTGACTTTATGGTAGTAACTAAAACTCTCAATATAAAGGTTAGAGAAGTATATTTTCTCCTATCTGAACTATATGTTTAGGATTTTTGAGGTTTGGCATTTAGTACCAATGACACATGCATTTTCATGTTGTATATTAAAGGAAGAAGTTATTATACATATCTCAGGACAAATAATAAAGGATGTAATACTATGCCTACCTCAAACAATATATAACTATGAAGGATTATTGCTATATTGAAAAATAAATTGTTGTTGTGGGAAGAAATGAGAGTTAATTATAATTTTAAGGTTATATCAATTAGGATGTTTTGGGCCATGTAGTAGATACTGTTGTTGGTTTTATACACCATTTACAACTGGAGAAGCTGCCGCTCAGACTTGCAAATTCTCCAGAATACTGCCCTTGAACTGAAGGTGAGGCAGGTGATACCTTGCTTGGAGATGCCTGTAAAGTTATGACTCATGATCCTCCTTAACCCGTAGCCAATGACTGAGCAGGTGAGGATACAAAAGAAAATAGCTCTTCTTTTCCATTAAGCAAAACATAAAACAAAAACATACAACACAAAATTCTGTGATGTAACTTGTACCACAGTTCAGACCAGACTGCTTTACTTCTTTGCCTTGCCTATCCCATCTCCCTCACTTCCTTAAATATTTCTTGTGAGAACACTTTCCTAATAAATTACTTGCATAAGAAAACTATCTCAGATTCTGCTTCTAAGAAATCCAATCTAGGAGACTTTGCTCCTAGGGAGCAGACTCCGAAAAAGAGAACATAGAATTGGATCAGTCACTGCCTGGCTGGCAATGAGGCCTCATTGCTGGGGGTAAAAAGACTACTAATATGTCTTGACATGTTTTAGACACTAAAAAGCACCATATCCAAAACTAAATTTTTCATCTTCCTTAAAACCAGCTCCTGATTCTACATTTCTGATCTCAATTTGAAGCAGTGTATTCTATTCTACGATGCTTGAAGTAGGGATAGATTTCTCAAATCTAGATATTGCTCATTTACAATTGAAATGCTGAGTTTAATTCAAATAAATTTCTCAAAACTATTGTGTTCCATAGATCTAGCATTCTCACCACAACCATTTCACCTATGAAGGTGAGTTTAGCAGAGTTACTCTCATAGATAAAGAAAATATACTCCCCGTTAGGCATGATCAATAACTATGGCTACTTACTGGATGCTCTTTCATCTTTCTAATTTTAAAATTTTGAATTTGGAAAATTTTGTCAAAATACTTTGGCTTTCCAAGTTGTTTTCAAGTCAGAATAAAAAATCAGTTGTACTTATCTTTTTATTTTTTCATTCCTTCACAATACTCAGTCTGTCTCTTTGGGTAAATCAGTCAGCTCTCTTGTTTGTTTAAGCCATCCATTAAGAAGGCTATCTTATTAATAAAATGTGGTATATGTATACCATGGAGTACTATTTGGCTTTAAGAAACAATGGTGATACAGCACCTCTTGTATTCTCCTGGATAGAGCTGGAATCCATTCTACTAAGTGAAGTATCCCAAGAATGGAAAAATAAGCACCACATGTACTCACCAGCAAACTGGTTTCACTGATCAACACCTAAGTGCACATATAAGAATAACACTTACTGGGTGTCTGGAAGGTGGGAGGGGGGAGGAAGGGATGAGTATATGCATATATAATGAGTGTGATGCACACCATCTGGGGGATGGACACACTTGAAGCTCTGACTTGGGGGGGGTAGGGGGAGCAAGAGCAACATACATAACCTAAACATCTGTACCCCCATAATATGCTAAAATAAAAAAAAAGAAGGCCATCTTAATGACAAAGTGTATTCATTGTGACATGTTCCCAATGATTTCTCAACAACTAATTTGCAAAATCAGTCTAATATGATGTCCAAACATATAATACATTTGTCTGTGAATATCTTACCTTTGGGAACGTTTTCTTGTTAATCTTGATTAACACTTGAATGCATTTCTCATATGAATTCTCCAAGTGATTAATTTCATGAAATGTTGTCGGGTCACAATATCCAAATCTTCCTTCATTGTCACTTCTGGGAATATCTGATGTGTAGGATAAGCAATTTTCACATGGTTACATTTTAAAATTTTAGATAAATATATAAATGCATATGAACACACACACATATGCCAAATACTGCTTTGGTTAATGTCATAAATGTCATAAAGAAATTCAAAATTCCCAAGTAAAGTTTCTTCATATACCCATTAACTACACCTCTAAACTCTAATACTTCATTCTTTTTCTACTCTGTAAGAAGCTCCATGCTTTATACAGCCAGTATCAGGGATGGGCACAAAATTCTTTCAGATTCACGACATACAATTATGGTCTCTGAGCCACTTTATAGGAATCCGTGGACAATGTCATCCTCATCAGCTCACTACTCTAGTCACTTGACTTATTCCATCTTTCTGTAGTTTGACTAATTGCAGTAGGTTGGAGTGGGACATTTTATTTTATTGGCAATTACCAATAAAATATTGGTAATATTTATTTTTTCTTATTTCTTATCTTTCCAAGATTTTGCTTTCTCTTTACCATTTAAAAACAAACCTTAACTTTTTCTTGGGCCAGACATCCTAGATGTTTCTCCTAGTAACTTTTCTTACTGTAGTAGAACCATATCCAGAGTTGTTTTGTCAGTCAAGTTACAGTAGTCTATGTAGAGTTAACAAACAACTTCTCAAGTTCAGAGGGTCATTGTAAGAAAATCTGATCACTCACTCCTGCTACCTATCCAACAGAAGCCATTGTACTCACCAAAGAGCTCTTGTTTACAGAAGCTAAATTTTAACTTCTGTTTTTAAGTTGACTGTAAAAATGAAAAAAAGGGCATACTTCAAAGAACACACCAACTTTAAATTTTCACTGTGAAGTGACACATGTTATACTTGCTTATATTTCCTTAGCTAAGGAAAGTTGTAGGGCTGGTGAAATTTAAATGGGTCAAATAAATTCATTATTTGTGAATGTGTAATGGTATCACAATGATTAAGTGACAAACTCTGGAGTCAAATAATATGAATTCAAACTTACTTGCAGTACTTTCCATCTTTATGATCCTAAGCATATTGAATCTTCCATGTCTCAATTTCTTAAACTACAAAAAAGACTAAATAAGTATATTTACTTAACATGTAATTGGGAAAATTCAGTGATGTAACACAGTGTCTGAATTAAAATGTGCTTAATAGATATTAGCTATTCCTGTTAATACATTCCTGGATTATATTTACATAATACTCATGTGTCTTAACTTGCAGTCTACCACCAAAAGTGAAGAAATACATATTAATTTTCAAATGTCTTGAAATATTTCCTGATTTGTGACATACCACTTTTCCAATAAAGTGCAATAATTTTGTTCTTCAGTAAAAGACAACTACAAAATTAATGAAATAAATCCATCATACACCCTGGCTATCTGATTTTCATTAAATAACATGATTTTTAAGAAAGGTACATAATTTAAGAATTTTTTATTTTGCTTTAATCTGAACCCAAAGTTGCAATTGCATAGATAATGCATTCTTTGTCTTTGGAATTATGTTTCTTGGAGCAGAAAATACTGAGAGAATGGAATATTACCATTATAAACTCAAATTAATCTTGGCTTTCATCATAAAAATTGAATATGTTGCCAATATAGTTTATATTTGATTGGAAAGTATAAAGTATAGAAGACAATAAATTTTTACCCAGAGTAGACAAAGTTGCTGTCAAGGTTATCAACTTTAGACTAAGAGAATGAGGTCCTGACAAGATTATTTCCTAATTAAATGTTGCTCTCTAGTGAGCGCTGGAACGAAGTGCACAGTCTGAGGTCTGAGTCCACTGCCAATTAGCATGTCTCCATTCTGAGAGCAGTACTGTTCTCTCTTGCATTTCACAAACAGCTATAGATCGTTTTGCCTTGTCAAAATGTCATATCTTTTCCCCAATACTTTCAAGATAATTAGGAACACAGAACTCAGTTATCAGAATTGGTCGAATGGTGCAAAACCTTTATGAACTATAAATTTTCTTACTTTAAATTGAATCAGGAAATGTAATCCTGGAGTTCATGTGTATTAGAGAAAAAAAATTCATGTAAACATTGTCATGCAGTTTAACTCTAAATTAGCTCATGTTCCACCTTTCCTCCACTGAGCATCAATAAAACTGATCACATCAGAGTCTGCTTATAACCCTGAACGGTCACCTGGTTATCTATGAAATAAAGCACGAACTCTGAACATTAATGTAATGCAAAGTCATTATTTATTTGTGCCTTTCCCAAATGTCTCAGCCCCATTTCCCACTACTCTTCACCCAAAGCTCCTTATTCATACCATGTGTGGTACATTGGCATATTTGCCAAAGAGTTTGTCCTCAATGAATAAATAAAGAAAATCAGGTACAAAGCATGGTTGGCAGATAAATAAATTAGACAAGGAACACAAAGTCTGAGAACTTCTGTTTAATAAAATTTTTAAATTGTTTTAATGGAAGGGCACAAAGTAATGATGCTTGAGTCAATGAAAGGTAGAACTCTTATTTACTTATAGCTCCAAACAAGAGAAGGCTTCCAGGCAGGGCCACAGAAGGGGATTGTACCTGGAGTCAGGATCACAATAAACTGGAGCTATAAAGGGCAGCTTATGAATGGCAAATGTGATGGGCTTTGCTAGATTTCATGGTATCCTACGGATTGACTAATTTGGATAATTTTGCAGGCTCCTGGACATACAGGCTCTCCCTAATGTCTGGTACCTTGTCCTGGGAGTAGTAGGGATGTTGAATAGTGATATTGCATTGTGAGAACCTGAACAAGGAAAGTGATTTGAGCATGGACTTAATAAGCTGCTTAAGAAGGAGAACTGACCAGCCTGTTGCCAGGACCTCAACCTAGGTCAGGATAGCATTTTTTTAAAAATCTACTTTGCAAAGTCCGTAGCCACCATAATAAGGATGTCACGTATTTCTAGTGAGAAATGAGTTGAATTAAAACTGGAACCATGCTATGTTTATATCCTTGTCTACACTAGAAAAGCTGATGTTGACGTCATCCAGATGTTTATAATTAGGTATATTTGTCACTGCTTGTTTAGTCCAATCTTCAGTAGTGTTACAAAATTATTCCTAAAACTATCATAATTCATTTTTGTATGTATTTAATCAAACTACATTTGATTATTTTTCTAAGTCCTGAAAAAGAATCGCTTTGGATGTGATTAATGATATGCCCCTGAGAAAGGTTAATTTCAAATGAAAATTGCACTTAAGATTTTCTTGCTAGTGTGTCATGTCAGTACTCCAATCGTGTTTTGGTATTTATCAAAAGAAAATAACAATAGCTAATAATATATCCATGTTTGGTTCTTTGTGTGTTCTTTTGAATATTAATATTAGTTGTTATTTTAACTGGAATTATATAAATTTATATATTTTTTAATAAGACCAGTGGTAAATAGGAAAAGTAAAGAAATTAATCTTTGCTGTACATTTTATTGACAAGATTAGATAGACTACAAACAACTAAGCATTATATGTAACTTTTTAAATTACAAGATAAAAAAATCAAGAGAAACAATGATGAGTCATTTAAATTTGCAGATATTTATTAATCCACAGCAAGTAGAACACATTTATTTACTTCTTAAAATAAAATGATGGTTATTATACGGGAATTAGAAAAACACAGAATGCTAGTGCCTTTCCTTTGGAGACTCTGTTTTCTCAACTATGAAATAGAGAACATGTTGTCTCTCAAATTCCAGCTCAATATAATTGCATCATTTTGTGAAATCAGAGCATATTTTTATCCTTTCTTATCTTTCATTTTTTTCCTGCCAATAAAGTAGACCTAACTTACATTAGATATCAAGCTTTTTCTTATATATCACTCCATTGAGAAACTATCCTTTTCTCCTCACTTGAAAATTTTCATTTGATGAAACTGATTTCAGAGCACCCTCCATCTCCTAGAGGAATGGGCAAGGTGTACAAAAAAGTGGCATAAAGACTCATGCTCAGGATCCTAGATCAGAAAGTGCTAAGGTATGAATGAGTCCCCCAAAGTATATGTGTTGGAAACTTAATTCCCAATGCAACATTGTTGAGAGGTGGGACTTTTAAGAGGTAATTAGGTCATGAGGGCTCTGCCTTCAGTGAATGGATTAATGCCATTATCTCAGTAGTGGATTAGTATTGCAGGAGTGGGTTTGGTGAGTTTGGCCCTCTGCTGGCCGATGTCTGTATTTCTCTCTCTCTCTCTCTCTCTCTCTCTCTCTCTCTCTCTCTCTCTCTCTCCTCCCCCCCCCTTTCATGTCCTTCCACCTTCTACCACTACCATGGCTTGACATAGCAAGAAATCCCTTACAAGATGCAGGCCTCTCAGCCTTGGACGTCCGGACTCCAGAATGATAAGAAATAAATCTCTGTTATTTATAAATTACCCAGTTTAAGTATTCTGTTATAACAGTACCAAGTGGTATAAGATAGGAAATAATAAAATGAAAACAAGTCTTTTGGACCATTGGTTTCATAAAAGATCCCATAACCAGAATGATATGGATTAAGTTAAGAATCAGACGACCCCACCACAATACTAAATTGCTATGTGACCTTGGACTACTGGGCCTTTCTGGCGTAGTTTCCTTAAGTTTAAAATTAAATGCTAGGAATTAAATATCTTAATACTCCTTGAAACTATAATAGTTAAAAAGCCTAGAAGATTTATGAGTACTGTGTACGACTTATGTTCAGCCAAGGCAACTAAGTTCTCAGACATCTCAGGAACTCTTTCCAGGGTTTTATCCACTTGACAATGTTAAGGAGCTAGGGAAACTAATAGCTGAATTTGAAGGTATTTAGTGACTAAAAGTTTCCAATTTTTTTTTCCATTTTAATTTATCTGTTTCTTTTTTCTTTTGATACTCCATCGGGCTGTAAACTGTTTTAGTGGTTGCCCTCAAGATTGCAGTATACATATTTAACCTTTCATTGTCTACGTACAATCAATATCTATCATTTTAAATGAACTGTGAAATTCTTACCACTATATAGGGAAGATTCATTACCCTCTCTCCTTTAAGTTATAGTTGTGTTACATATTATATTTACATGCATAGAAAATTTCATGACACTCTCTCTGTCTCTCTGACACACACACACACACACACACATTCATTTTTGCTTTCTTTCAAAAAATTTTATCTCAAAATATTAGGGAATTACAAATGTTTTTGTTACATGGATACTTTGTATAATGCTCAAGTTACAGCTTTTAGTGTGCCCATCACCAAAATAGGATTCAATGTACTCAATAGGTAAGTTTTTATGCCTCACCCTTGACCACCTTACCCCCTTCTTGGTTTCCAATATGATTTACATGACTCTGTGCCTATGTGTGCCCATCATTTTGCTCCCAATTATTAGAAAGTACATGTGGTGCTTGCTTTTCCATTCCTGTGATACTTCATTTAGGATAATGATCTCCAGTTCTATCTGATTGCTGCAAAAGACATTATTTCATTCCTTTTTATGTCTGAGTAGTACTCCATGGAGAACTATAAAACACTGATGAAAGAAATCATAGACGACACAAATGAAAAAAAAATCCCATGCTCACGAATTGATAGAATCAACATTATTAAAATATCCATTCTGCCCCAAATGATTTACAAATTCAACTGCAATTTGCATCAAAATACCATCATATTTCACAGATTTAGAAAAAAATAATTCCATGCTTCATTTAGAAACAAAAGAGAGCTCAAACAGCCAAAGCAATCTTAAGCAAAAAGAACAAATCTGGAGGCATAACATTACCTGACTTCAAATTATACTACGAGGCTATAGTAACCAAACAGCATGGTATTGGTATAAATGTAGAGACATAGTTCAATGGAACAGAACAGAGAATGCAGAACTACCATCTACCTATGACCAATGGATCTTTGACAAGAAGACAACAACATACACTGCGGAAAGGAAGCTCTATTTAGTAAATAGTGATGGGAAAATCGGATAGCCACATGTAGAAGAATGAAACAGGATGCCTATCTCTCACCATATACAAAAATTAATTCAAGATGGACAACAAACTTAAATGTAAGGCATGAAACCATAAAAATTCTAGAAGAAAACATGGGAAAAACTCTTATAGACACCGGCCTACGCAAAGAAGTTATGACTCAGGATCCAAAGGCAAATATGGCAATAACAAAAATAAATAAATGGGACTTGATTAAATTGAAAAGTTCCTGTACTATAAAGGAAATGATCAGCAAAGTAAATAGACTACCTACAGAATGGGAGAAAATACTTGCAAATATATATCTGACAAAGGGCTAATGTCCAGAATCTACAAAAAACTCAAACAAAACAGAAAAAAAAACTAATATTGCTTTCAACAATCATACATATTTTAAAGAACTTAAGAGAAGCATAATCTATTATATTATTCATATTTTTAACATTTCTCTTGCCCTTCATTCATTCTTGATGGTCTGAGTTTCTTTCTGGTGTTATTTGCCTTCCTTTTGAAGGACTTCCTTTAGTGATTCTTTTCTAACAGATCTGCTTTGTGATAACTGCCTTTAGTTTTCTGTGAACATCTTAGTTTAGCATTCATTCCTGAAAGCTATATTTTTCTATATAAAGAATCCTGTACTGCCATATAAGTACCGTGCATCAACTCAAGGTGGATAACAGACTTAAACCTAAGGCATGGAACCTTAAGAATTCTAAATGAAGATGTTGGGAAGACCCTTTCAGACATCGGCCTAGGCAAGGAATTCTTGAAGAAGAACCCAAATCAATCGCCGCAGCAACAAAAATAAATAAGTGAGATCTAATCAAATTAAAAAGCTTCTGCACTGCCAAGGAAACTATCGCTAGAGTGAATAGAGAGCCCACAGAATCGAGTCACACAATCTTCTGCTCAGGGGCCCCAGTGAACGCAAACGTGCCGAGTGGTATCTCAGATAATTAGTGAAGTTTGATTTCTTTTATTGTTAATAAAAACGTCCCAGTGCCTCATCTTGCTCAACCCTTGCAGTGTCAGCCTCCGCTTTGGATACCACTGCTCTAGCAAAAAGGGATAGAAGTCAGAACAGACGCATAAACACTGCCTTCAATACAAGGTCTTCTTGATTGATTTTAACCAACTTCCCAAGATATGGTTGTCTAATTTCTCAGGTCAGAATAAGGAGATAGAGACAATATTAGAAAATGATTAGAAGCCTCGGCTCCGTCAGTTACTAACCACGAGTTACTTCATCCCTCTCAGTCTCAATACTTCAGCTACGGTTGTGAGGATTGGTTGAGCAATGCTAAACAAAATATATAGCTCAGGAGGCATAGAGTGAGCACAATAAATATCAGCTGAATTATTACAAAATATTTGATATTAAAAAATCATTTCAGTGGGCAATATCCCACAGGAAATTACTTTCCCGAGAATTAGGAAGACATGGTATTTCCACAGGCATAGCTGATTACATCAATATATCATTATACCAACTGGAGTCCTAAATCTGAGTTCCAGCCCTTGACCTAGGTTCATAAGAGACAGATTCAAACAACAATGGTTTGACTTTTAAATATATATATATATAAATTTTTTTGTTAGACTAAATCAGTGGCTCTCAGGTGAGTAGCATCAGCATCACCAGGGAACTTGTTAAAAATGAAAAAATTCTCAGCCCCACCCTAGACCTTTTGAATCAGAAACTCCACAACTGGGCCCTAGTTATTAACAAGCTCTGTAGGTGATTCTGATGCAGGTTAAAATTCGAGAACTCCTAGTGTAGATTATATCTGTTTTCTAAAGCAAAGAGCGGTTTGATTTTTACTCTCAATTAATAGCATTAACTTCATCCATATAACTTCCCTGTAATGAAGTGAACTTACTTCCCTGTGGATACTACAATGTCAGAACATTGATAGAGATAACAATACTTGTTAAATTTCGTTTAATTTGGTAAAATTGCTCAAAGCTGAATACAAATATTTGGCTATAATTCAGGAATGCTATAAATCAAGACTGTTGCTGTTCATGAGACATTTTAGTATTCATAGGTTACAATTTCCAATGCAGTTTGGTACAATAAATAAATAAGGTTCAATATTTGTTCATTGTTCCATTTTCTTGATAATACATGTATAGCTTTCTCATAACTTTTTTGAATGAAGAAACAAAAATCCCCACTTAATTGTCTCATATCAATAATTTGATACTATCAGTTAAAAAGCAATTTACCCTTATTATCATTTTATCTCCTTTTAGTCATTTTAACTCACTGCATGACATTGCTTTGTGTCTGTGGCTTGTTTTTTTTTTTCTTTTTAAAAACTTTTCTTTTATTACTCCAGAATATTATGAGGGTACAAATGTTTTGGTTCCATCAATTGCTTTTGTACTGTTTGAGTCAAGGTTGTAAGTGTGCCCATCCCCTAGATAGTGTGCATTGTACCCGGTAGGTGGGAAGTTCCCCATCCCCTCCTCCCCATCCCACCTGCTTGATTTCTGATGAATGTTATTTCCATATGTGCACATAAGTGTACTCACCATTAAATTGGAACTAATTGATTAACACTTATTTTTTTTTTAATTTGGCAAATCTAGTCCAGAGAGCTATTTGTTTGCCTTTTGGGGACTCTGTCCAATTTATAAATATATCTACAGCTCCATAAAGACAAATTCATATTTGATCTTAAACAAGTCATTTGAAAGAACAGTGAAAACTAACAAAATCACAGTTGTCCCCTGGTTTGGAAAAGAGGACCTATGTATTTTTTAATTACTGAAACAGACTTTTAGCTAGATAATTCTAAATAATGTTTTATTTACTGATCAAACTTAGGCATACACGTTCACAGGTGCCTCCAAAAGCCAAAACACATAGAACTGGGCCTCCTACATGAAGTATAATACTTTCCCTAAATACATATCACCCTTTCTTTTGATCAGCTACTGTTTATTACTGGCTTCTCTCTCATTTTACACATTACTGAGGCCTGCTGGCAGAGATTTTTGCCCACTCACATGATATTACTTATAAGACAGACTATGGGTGATTTCAAGGCTTTCATGGTCTTTCAGTATTAAGACTGACAGATGAAATGTTGTAATACATTTGCAAAATTTGATGAAAGAAGAAAAGAACATTCTCAGACAGTAAAGTATGGCCCAACTTCAGACAGCCAGCTGTGAACTTGATTGTTTAAAAGTCATTTACATGGTCCAATTGCACTGTCTCTACAGTTTTCTTTTTACACATCAGTCTGGATCTAGAGTATATCAGTAAGATTTATTTAGTGGTTTTTTTTTTGTTCGTTTTGATTTATTACACTATTTAGACTCAACTTTGAAATGTCATCTATAAAAAATTATGTAACATTTATTGCATTTGTTTTATTAATGATAAACCTTTCAGTAAATTCACCAATGTAAAAAATGATCAAAATAGCATATGCTTAATTTAATGCAACACATGATTTTACTTTAAGAGATTTTATACACATAAAAATCCCCAAGATTTTGGTCTTTATCTAGGGCAACTTGCTTTTAGCAGGATACTAATTTGAATCAATTCTTTTCCCTTTTAGATTATATTAGGGTCAAAATTCTTAGGTGATCCTCATGGTTATTTGTGGGACATGATAAAGAAAGATAAAATCTAACCACTTATTTCTAGTCAGACAGTTTAAATACTTTTACTTATTTGATTATACCTCTTTCATGTAAAATTTAAGTGTTTTATTTCTCCTACCAAAAAAAAGAGTTATAGAATCTAACTCTAAATCAACTTTTTTGGGAGGTCAGATGTACACTTCTAAATGGAATGGAATGTCTCTATCAATTTAAATGTTTCCCAAATCCCCAGTCATACTGTAGAACATGCAGTCCTCAGTTGGGGATGGATTATAAGGGTTAACATATCTTTTCAAGTTAATCAAGACTTAATTTGAACTAACTCAATTCTTTCCCCCTAATTTAATGCTTCCATTTTTTACCAGTGACCTGAAAACATTTGATTTCATAGATGCCAAGGCAGACAAAAAACCCAAAACACCAAAGAGTAGGTTTTCATTGCAATGGGTAACTTATTCATTTTGTTTAAACTGGTTGGTAAAGTTTACATTTTCACGTCTAACACTCTAAATTTTATATTTACACAGTTTAGTGTCTTATTAATGCTGACACAGAATGCCTCAGTTTATTTTTCTTCACCTATGATTAAATTTAAAATCTTGGTTATTTCTCCTATAATTTATTTTGAAACCTAAAAGTCTCTCATTTTCACAAATCTTCTAAGGATTTGGAAATGTGCTACCATGAAATTACCTAATTATGTATTTTACAATTCAACCCACAAAGCTAAAACAGTCCATAGCATTAAAAACAAATGAATCTGAAGATACAGAATTCAGTTGAGATTTCCTAATTTAAAGCCAATACCAAACACGTGTATATTTTGTATTTAATTGAAAACATAATTGTTATCTAGAAAAAATTGTGTTTTAAAAGGAAATGAAGTTTCTCCTATTTTTTCACAGAAAGAAGCACTTAAATTCAACCCATCCCCAGTATACCACCTTCATTTTGACCTTCACCAGGGACAGTTAGGTCAACTGAGAAATAAGTAGAGAGAGCTGGGGGCAGCAGAGAACCCTTTGAGGGAGCTCAGAAACAGTGTTCACTGGATAAAATACTAAGTTCATGTAAATGAGCCACAGATCCAAAATGGTTGAGCTCAAATAGAGGACATTTCACATAAAATCATGACATCTTAGAGTGGAGTTTTGGTTCGGTTTCCTTTTTCTTTCTCTTCGCCTTTGAAAAATGAGACTCTTTAGATTTGTAACTTTTAAATGATAAGTGAGGGTTAAGTTCTCAACTTACTTTTACTTTAACTTAGAAAAGAAAATATCAATGATTTGTCCTTTTTGACCCCCCAGTTGGCTTTGTTTTTGTGTATAACTACCTTTATTTTCATGTCTCATACGCTTTAGAGAAAAGTCCATTTTCCATGATTCCAATACTATTGTCGTAATGTAACAGAAATTCACTCAACAATTGCAGAGTTTCAAACCCTACACATTCTGCTGGCAGCTGGCCCACTCTAATCACCAACCGTTAAACCTGCATTTGGTCACTAATGCCCTAAAACATTGCTAATGACATGGAGGCATGACGAGATAAGACGAGTCTCATAATGAATGACTCCACAAAAGCAAAGTGGCAAAAGTAATTATAGAATCACATGGACCGCTGGCCTTGAATTGTCATGGACATCCCATTTCATGTTCAGCTAAAACAATGTGGAGATAACCTTATGTTCAGCAGAAGCGGAGGTTGTATCACATATATATTTCAACTGACATGCTTTTGTCTCAAAAGCTAATTGTTCTGTAGGAAAACATCTTCAGTTTCATTACCGAGATGAACAGTTTTCCACATTCAAACTGTATTCTGACTCACAACAAACCCTGAGGAAATAAAAGTAAATAATTTTTAAATGTTTTAATAATCTTGTATTGGATTTATGAAGTATCACTTGGCGTCACCAACTTCCCATGTGTTCCCATAAAACTTCCCAAGAAGTTTTAACTTATTCATGATATATTACTAGTATGATTGCAAAAAAGTTCAGTGTATTTCAGTATATCAAATGTTTCATCTAATGTAATTACAACCAGGGAAAATCTAATCAACACACTGAATAAAGATGTTGATAAAAGTGGTGTATAAATATTTGAAATTATTTCATATTATTTAAAAATATGTTTTAACGCAAATAAAAATCTTGTGAGCAGAATCATAAAATTCCTCCATAATTCTATTAGACTTGACATAGAAAATTAAAAATTTATTTTTTAACTAAGCAAGAAAAGAATTGCTTCACTGAGGAAACCCCAGAAGAGCTCAGTTGCTCCATCATAAAATTGAGCCCTGGACTCCAGCCCTGATACTGTCATTTTTGCCCAGATGGATATTTTTCGCCACAGCCAGTTAATAGACAATGTTGAGGTGATGATAAACTTGGGAATCTAGGCACATGTATCAATACACTTTGTGATTGAAGGGAAAAAACTGAACTAACCACAAATTCTAAATAGACTTACTGCTGTGATAATCTCTACAGCAAATGCAACACTTCAAGGTATTTCTAAACAGTAACCATTTGGTTGAGTTCTGGGTTTAAAATAGCATCATCCTAATCTTATCAATTTGAGATTGTGAAAAAAACATAGGGATGTGTTTGCTCTTGCAGCACATCTAATTCCAATTGCTGGCTCATGACTGAAAAACACTAAATATTAGTTTTTGGATAAGCAGAAATTAACAGTAACTGACAAATGAAACATATATAGGCAGGATAAGAAGTTTATAAAGGAAAGAAAAATGTTGTTAGGGTATGGGGAATGGGGGAAGGGAGATTCCTGAGATCCTAGAAAATCTTGATATTAGAAACTGGATATGTGTGGGGCATGTTTATTGTATATTAAAGAATATTTTACACAGACCTCCACTTTAAGCTTTTGCTAGGAAGCTAGTATCATGCTTATTTCTCATTTTGTCTCAGGTACCAAGAAAACCAGAGCCAAATTTGGAGCCCACAGTTGCAAATTGACCAGATCGTATGTTTGTATTTTTTAAAATTTAACTTACCTTGGCTTTGTTTTATTTTTTTTCTTATTACATCTATTTATTTTACATACTTTGGTAAAGTGCTTCAAATTCTTTTTGGAAGTGAGTGAGAATAAATGTCATATTATATTGAGTCTAAGTTACCTTTTATTGTAAGACACATCATTATTTTATATACCACTGAGAGGGGGGAAACCCAACAAGGAACCCACTGCCAATTGAACTTTGACACATCATTGATTATAAGATGTATCCTGATTTCAGAGATGATAAATGTGAAGCAAAAAGTCCATCTTCAAATCAGTGAAATACAATAACATCATTCTCACTGGTATATTCATGAGCACGTATTGACAGTTTAATTTTGTGCTAGGCTTTGAAGGGCAAGGCCAAGAACTCAAATTGTGGAGATGGGCCAGATGCTCATTAGCCATCATCCTGTCCTACCCTTTTGTTTTACAGATGAAGAAATGCAGAAGAAGACATAGCCTGAATCTTCAAGAAGCTTATCAACTCACTGCAACTTCACTACATGACAACGTAATGTGTAATAACTGCACATCAATTACTCCAAGAATGGAGTATATTAATCACAAATGTACATGTTAAGACTAAAACTAAACCTAGACTTCTAAAGTTTTGCTTTTTTTCTGACAAAAAAGACATACCAATACCAATCGAGTATTCTTGTACACCCAATTTGTTTCTATAAAATATAAGCTATTTTCATTTCTGGCATTTTGATTATTATTGAAGAGCTTTTGCCATGATTATATTCTGTTGCTTTAGTGAAATATTTCAGCAGAAAGTGAGAAAAGCTGTTTCACAAAAAGTACCCCATGATGGGAAAAGAATTTGGCTCTCTAGGTTTTTCATACTTAGAATAATATAAATTTTACACGGATTTTGTGAAACTCTAGTACAAGTGAAGAATAAAAGTTCTTTTGAGGTAATAGTGCTGTATGTGGATATAGGAAAAACAAAACCTTTGAGTCAGAATTTCTGATTTTTGTTAAATGGTGAATATAAACAGATTTCTATTTTTTATCACTTGAGACTTGAGATACATTATCTTTATTCTTCTAACATTTCTAATTGAATGGTAAATCTTATAAACATATCTTCAACCTCAAGCTATACTCCCGTTACAAAGGAGACAAGTCAACATCTAAAATCTAAATATATACATATATATGCACACACACACTATTTGAAATAACTCCATAGTGAAATTTAAAAAAAAAAGAAAAACCCGATTGTAAGATAATTGGCAGTATGAATAGTTGGAAGTTAATAGTGACTTTGCCTGAACATACAATATTTAAACATTAATGATGGTAGAAAGCTAATTAGTAAAATTTAATTGGATGTATGCAAAATGGTGTAATGAGAAGAGTTCAAGCATATTTAATTTTTAATCCAAACTCAAACTTTGCAGTGGAAAACCAACTAAAGCCAATCATTGTAAAAGGTAGACTGACATATGTTAAAAGCTACCCTATTAGCACATAGAATGAATTGACGTCTAAAATTAATTACAGTAATATATTCGCTCATGCCTTAAAAAAATTCATATAAAATGAAGTTATTTAAACAGCTTAAAGACAAAAATTTGAAATGGAAGGGCATACAAATGTATATGGAAAATGGCCCCATAGAATACAGTTTGAAAATGAGTTTCATTTTATTATATGCATAGAGGTATCCAGAGCAAGCCATTCAGCAGGCAGAGAAACCTAGAAAGCAGCAAAGGTAAAAGGAGACATGTCAGGGACGGTGCCCAGTTTCACCGAATCTGATATCAGAGCAATACAATCCAGGAGTCAAAAAGGTCAGTGCTATTTCAGGGAATCTATGTTACAGAGAAGAAGTCGATAGTTCCTCTCTGTACACATGATATTGAAACCACACCCAGAACTCAGAGGGAGGGCAAAGGTTTTGTTTAGAGTGGATCACAATCCTAGATGCACAGTATGATCATCTGGGGAACTTTAAAATAGTGATGCCTAGGCCCAGACACCAGGGGTTCTGATTTAATTGATCTGGGTTGAGGCCTGGGGATGAGGGTGTTTTAAAGCTGTCCCAGGTGATTCTAATGTGCATCCAGAGTTGAGGACCCTGGTTTGAAAAGATCTTGGAGCACTTTTTTCTTGCCCTTACTGGGCTCTGGCTTTTGCTGATTGGCAGGTGTGTATCTTTTTCTTGGAAGTGAGCTTAACTTTTAGTTCTTGCCTGCTATTCTTCAAAGTAGAAATATGATGTTGGTATACAACATAAATAAGAAACAATGTGAAAATCAGAGTAAATCAGAGACAAGTTATTATATCTTAAGCCACAATCAAGTTGCAGTGTTTTCCAATGTCTTCTCTGCACTGTGGACAATTGTGGTAAGTATTGAGCACTGAAAAAGCATGGCTTATGGCTTCTCTAGGGGTCCTCTTCACGTTCAGCTCACAGCCATACAAGGAGCATAAACACACTGGGAACCTAAAATAGGGCTTCACTGAGCATGAATTGTTTCTGTCAGGGATCTTAGTAGCAACAGAAACAACTGACTAATTTAGGCAGAAAAAGAATTCCTAAAAAGCTATTCTCTAGAAAGCCAAGAATCAGGCTTGAGGCTACAAACTAGGAACACTGTCCCAAACCATACCTCAGAATTGTCCGTTGAGGGCCCCCCTGCTTTTGATCACAGACTTGGTCATGCATCCGCCACTTGCACAGCAGCCGTAGGGCCCTGTACCCAGGCACAAACACGCACCCCCAATGCTGCTGGCATCCACATCAGGATGGAGTCCTTGTATGCCTCCTTCTATGTCGCTTCCTCCTGATTCCAAATCAGCAAAGCCAGGTCACGTGCCTGCCTCTGGCTCTCAAGGAGGCTGGCAGAGCCTGCATGGGGCATTTCCCACTTCCACAGTGGGACATGCTCTCTATTTCCCACTAAACTCACAAAGCACGCGATTCTTCAAATAGAAAGTAGTTTTGTTCACTGAGAAGCCAAAAACTAATTATAAATATCCACGCCAAAAACCTTTCTCTGTTCTTGGGATTAAGCAAAGCTGTAGAAAATTATTAGTTCTATATTTTATTTCTGTATCTTACAGTTTGCTATATCTGAGACTAAGCCTAACTTAAAGCTCCCAAGTTCATTCCAATCTGTCTTGGATTCATCAGTTTCTCAGATACACAAATATTTTATTAAGCACTAAAGCAAAGTTGCTCAGTTCATGCTAGGCATAATGAGTTCTTGCGGTGGTTCCCCATATTGTGCTACGGTATGTTCCTATACCTAAAATTTGCCAAATTTTAGTAGGTATCACATGTTGCAAAATATTAATGCATCCTTAATTACATTTGGAATATGAAATAATCCATGCCTGTTGCCACACTCTGGGCATTTATCCTAAATTCCTCATTCTACGTCATAAGAAGATCTCATTTTTAAAGGGTATATATGCCAAGTATATATCAGGAAATCATGAGGATTAACATGTTTCTGTGGCCCTGAGATCTTAACTGGCCCATGAAATAAATGTTTGTGCTGGCTCAAAAATATCCCTAAAATTTCTTCTCCCTGCCTGTAAGGCTTTGATTATTTCTAAAACTTTTTCTGGTTCTGTAAATTATAGCTGTCCTGCCACTTGTTGGCAGACACTTTGAAAGTAGTGGTTAATATATACTTTTGCAGGAACAGCTGAATGGTATGATTTCAAAACTACATAGTCACTTTTTAGTAGCCTAGTCTTGTTCTGACAGGTGAACTCAAATCTTCTCTTGTTAGAATATATGAAGTTATTATCTCAAATACAAAATAAAATGAATCTTCAACCAAAGTTTTCTCAAAGTTACTTCTTTCAATGGGTAACTTTCTTATTTCATGAGAGGGAAGAAAATCATGTCTACCCCAGAGCAAGCATCTAGTCCAAATCAGAAAAAGAAATATTATACAAAGTAGTCAATCTCAATGTCCAGTTGACCAAACATTTTGTCAGAGGGACCCAATATTCCCACAACTTGCCTTCCTAAGGCAAAATTCTAAAGTTCCCTGTGGGAAAATAAAACAAGAGTCAGGTTATTTTTGAAGTACAAAGACTATTTCTAAATGCAAAATGTTCTGGTATTAAGCAAAGAATAATCACAAACAGGACTTTTATAAGTTACCAGATTCTGTGAATTCTATGCATTTTTCTCTGGAGACAGTGCATAGCTTTCAACAGAATCATAAAGGGATACATTTCCAAAAAAAGGTAAGAAACATTGCTCTAGAGAATTAAATGAAGAGCCCCTTCCCTGTTGCAAGGGTGGTTTCTTCACACATCACTATCCAGCCATCTAATTCAATGAAAGGTAAAGTCAATTTTCCAAACTATAAATTTCTTTAGATTTCTATTTTCCATTTTTCTTAGATATGAGAACACAAACTTCCAACAAGCTTATCTTAAAGGAATGTCTTGTAAGGGACTGAATTATTCTTCCATTCTTTCTGGAATGATGCATTCAGAGTGAGGATTCCATTGGGTGTTTATAGACATGAGCACCCTCACCACCATTACAGACTGTGCCACCATGTGGTTGCAGGTGGAAGAACAGTTCAAGGCACAGAGATGGCCCTCTGCAGTAGGAGGCATCACCCTACAGACAGATAGAGTAACCATGGTGTTCAAGCCATAAAAAATGGCATTTTTTTAAACTCCAAAATGCTACTCAGCAGTTTAAAAGTCTAAAGGTACAGTAATCTCTTCTGATACTTTCCCTTGTATCTTTACAAAATTCAAAGGATATAGTTGACATCAGATATAACTAAGTGGTTCTTTTTAAATATGAAAAATATCCTTATTTGATAATCCAGATAACCCAGTCCAACCCAGTCCTCGTCAGTCTATGATTATAAAATACTTCATGACTGTTTTAATCGCCAGCTTGTTTCACAGAAATTAGTCCCTTTCAAAGTGTCCTCCATTATTTTTAGGAATCCCCTACCATCTCAGTGTACTTCTTCCATGATGCCATTACAACAATATTTCCCAAAGTATATTCCCTGGAACACTAGACCCATCAGATGCTCCATGAAGAAAGAGACTCACAGTCTGGGAAATATTACACCTAGGTCCCCCTTTTAGGGAGAAGATATGTACATTTGTACACTAGAGATGCTGAGAAGTCCCATTTCAAAAGTCCCAGTGACTTTTTAAATCCAAAGTCACTTAACTCCTGGCCCAGAAAGTGAAGCGTTTATGTTTGGAGGATACATTCGTTTCCAGATATAACATTTTACGACTTTTATGATTCCAAATTTGTGAAGCGAATAGGGAAAATATCAGTTGTTCCATGTAGGAAATGAGAAAATTGAGTCATGAAGAGGTTAAGTTACTTGTTCAATGTCATGATGTGTCAAGATGTGTGTGACAAAGCAGAGACTCAAGTTCAATGCTCTTTCTATTGCTCCCTGCTTCAGGGCCTCCAACTAGCTACAAAGGCTAGGATAGTCACAAATTACCTGCCATACAAACACAGAGACATACCTGCTTGTAAGAAGAGCAATTGCAGGAAAGGTGTCCTAGCTTAGAGGATTTCTCCCAAATTCCTGGACTTATTGTCCTACTGTGATACCTCAGGAACACCAGTGAACTCTTGCTGCCTCTTTCACCAACTCACATCCAAAATATATATCAGCCTTTCTTAATTCACACCAAGTAGTGATGACAGATCTCCTGAAAATTTCAAGAAATGGCAAGATTTAATGAATTGAAATAATAAAATATGTGTAAAACTTATATTTAAGGTTTGTAAGATTTTTTTAAACCATTACAAATGTAAAATTACTCATTAGCTTATGCAACAGGAGATACATGAATTGTAATTTGATTTGCTCACAAAATCATTAGATTTCGTTATAGTTCAAATAAACCATTCAGCGTATTAAATGAATTTACATGTAAATGTGTTATATTTTCATATAAATGGAACTTTATATTATCAAACTTTAAACAGTTTAGCTGGTTTTAATATTTTTGAATTTTGGGGAAGCAGACAAACTATTGGGAATAAATAAAATGTTATATGTTATTAAAACAGAAGGTTATTCTATTTTCACGTCAGAGCCTTCCAGTATAAGACAGAAGAAAGGACCATAGTTTTCACAAAAGGAGCTCAGGAAAAATAAAAAATAATAAAACAGAGAGAACAAGATTTTTAAAAAATAAACAAAGCAAAAACTGTATGATGAAGCTGTTTCTCTATGCAAGTGTGTTCCATAAGCATCTGTTGTCCAGAAACTTCTACAAGCACTTTTTGCCTTTCAGGAGTTTCCTTTGCATCCTTTTGTGGACTTCTGAAAATTAGAGTTTTGTCCCGATTAAGGCAAGTTTCTTCTTGCCTATTTTCCAACACAGCTCACTTTATTCCACGAGAGGTAGAATCGTGCGGATGTGTCCGACTCAACTTCAAGAAGGAGCCCTCCTCGTCTCTGCTCCATGTACATTCCATACATTTGGTGCCTCCCCGGCAACTCCATGTAGGACCCCAAAAAACACTGGTCAGTCCCCTCAGCCTCTTTCACCCCATTCCCTTGCCAGCCTCCTGCTTGTTCCTTCTGCCGAAACCACTCAGCAACACTGCTCCGGTTCTTTCTCTCCTCTTACCTGACCCGCAGTCGCCTCTTGTTTTTTCAACATAGGTGGCCTTAGAAACAAAGTTGATCAACCGCTTATGTGTTTAGGAATAATCTATAAGTTTATATAGGGCTCTTTCCCTACCATTTCATTCACCGATTCAACAAACTTTTATTAAGAACCTTCTCTGGCCAAGGGTACAGAAAGTGTTAAAACATGATTCCTGGCCTGGTGGAGCTCAGTCTAGCAGAAATGCCTGTCCAAAATAAATTACAGCACCGTACAGTATACGCAGCACCAAGGACTGAAGAAACACGGAGAAGGAAGCAGCTGACTCTGCCAGGACAGTTAGAGAAGTTTTCAAAAGAACGTGACGTTACAACTGGGTCCTGGAAGGCGGATAGGGGCTTATCAGTCTGAGAATTGGAGCACAGGTACACCTGAGGCAATAGCAAACTTTAATTGGAATAAACTTGATGACTATTTTTACATACGTGCCAATAAGGTTTTAGAGGTGCAAATGCAGTCAGCCTCAAAATCTCTGTGAGAGAAATTTACATGTTCTGACTCAAAGGAGGAACATCAATCAGCTTTTGGCATCCCCTCCACCTTATTTCACCTGTCAGGAACCTCTCCACACATTCACCAACAATGATTTAAACAGGTTATCCTTTTTTCCAAGTTTTCTGACCTACCTGTTAACATCCCTCCTTCACACCTGATAAATGAACCAGCAATCGTTCTTGTAGAAATACAGCTATAAAGGTTCATAAATAATAAATTAAAACTTGCAGTTGCCATCTAGGTTAAAATAATTCTTAGACTGACTATTGGCAGTGCACTTAGTCATACATTGTGATAGAACATGGTTTGACCATGTTCAGTTCTAATTTTTACCTATGGGAAATTTTCCAGGTAAACGTGAACAGCACAATGCCAAAAATGTCTGCAGGTCTATTAGGGGAAGTTATCCATGAATCCTGGTTTTTCTGGTTTCCCTCAAAAACAAAAATTAAAACATGGACAAAACCTTTGTTTCTCCTCTCCCCCATCTCTCCTTTATTATTTCCCCACCAAACACTAGGAGCAAGTGATCTCTCTACCTCCATTTGATCATTGCCTTCCCTTCTCTAGCCACCATCCTCCCCTGCCTCCCCTACCGTGAGATTTCCCTTGGGCCAATCCAATCTTCTACTGCTGATTCTGCCTCTTGATGATCTCTAATGACCTAAATCCTAAACCAAATATTCCCATCAAAGCTTAATATTTCCTACCACATTATGTATCGATCCTGTCCACTAGCTGTCTTTCTCAAAGCTGCCCTCTCTCTTAGTTCTGGATGCAGGCATTCTTCAAACAGCTCTCAAACCCTACCCTGCACCCTGGTCTGTGCTAGGAACTAGGATTAGCACCATCCCTGCCTTCAATGAATTTATAATCTGCAGGGAAGTCAGAAAACAGCCCAATAGTTACAAATAAGCATTACATCTTATTAGAAGATGAATTGAATGTCCAAGGCACACAGCGGGGATCTTCTCACCCAACAAGCCAAGCCAAAGAAAATGTCCTGGACAATGTGCCACTGAGCAAGGCCCAGAAGGTGGAGGCTGGGTTCACAAAGAAGGGAAGGCAGGCAGGACATTTCTGGAAAAGAGAATGTCTGTATTTCTTCAGTCTTGTTTCCTAGCCTAGCAGACTATCTACTTCTTTTCTGTTTCGATTCTGGGTATAACCTGAATCATCTTTCCTCAATACTTTATCTACGCTCTTCTGCTTGCTATCAGAGCCTACTCGTTAGTTTATCCACAATATGAGGAGGTAGTTAGATGTGAGCCTCCTGCCCGGGACCCGCCATGCTGCAGCACTGCCTCACAGATGATCTCCTGGTTACTGAAGTTTTCAGAACCTTGCCCATTGTCTACCCCTGAAAAATGGCTCCTCCATAGCTTCAGGATTTCCAGCAATAGCCTCACTCTTCTTCCAGAAATTAGAGTTCAAAATCTTGAGAATAATCTTTTCTCTTTATTCCCTACTCAGTTTTCCATGCACTTATTTATGAATGAATGTAACTACTATTCATCATGGCTTTCCTTTCTTGTAAAATCTCTAACAAACTCTCTTTTACCCTCAAAATAAGGTACATTTTTAATCTAGATTTAAGAGTCTCCATAATCTGGTCCCTTTTCCAGCCTCAGTCACCTATGCCACCCACCCTCGTCACATTTATGTAACACTCAATGGTTTTCCAAGTGCCTTCACAAAGCATTTTCACAAACATTATCTCTTTTGATCTACCACAAGACTGATAGGACAGACAGGGAAGGCATTATGATTCCTCTTTTTTGGAAGACAAAACCAAGACTCTGAGAAACAGATTCTATCAAGTCTTCTGATTCTTACCCCACTGCTCCTTCCCATTATGCCACATCATGTTTTATGTTTTGATTTGTCATATAAATACAACATCAGTTGTTTCATTTGGGAGTCTCATATTCTTGTCAAAGCGTGAGGTTCTCAAAAGCAGGAAGAATGTCCAAGATTTTTTTCTGTAACACCTCAGTACATAGCACCTGGCACTGTTTATGTATAGAAAATACACTCAATAAATATTTTTTAAAAAATGTTCTAAATCATGTGATTCTGCTTAGGGAAGTCACAATCCTACTTCTTTGCTTAAAACTCATCACACTCAGCTCTTCTGATTAGATTCTAATAAACGTGTGACCATTGCTGACAAGGCCTTCCTGATCAACTCCTCTGCCTTCATCCTCTCCCTCTCCTCTTTGTCCTCCAAATTCCAGCCATGCTGGCCTTCTTTCTGTTACTCATGTTTGCTGAGCTCATTCCTACATTGAAGCTAGAGAAGCTGCTGCTTCCTTTAGCTGGAACACTTGGCCATGGCTGGCTCATTCTCACCATTCAGGTACCAGCACAAATGTCACCACTTCAGAGAAGCGTTCTGTGACCATCCAACCTAAAGTTATCCCCTGTTATTCTCTCTTCTATCTTCCATGTATTTTCTTCCCAGCATGTATCATAACCTAAACTTAGGTTATTTATGTGTTTATTGCCTGTCTCCCCCACTGGAATGTAAACTCAGCAAGATCAGAGTATTATCTCTCTAGATTGGGGCAATATCTATTTGTCAAATGAATGAACAGATGAATGAATGAATGAACAAATGAGTGAATGGTTATCAGTTTCCACATCTATAAAATCAAGATGTTAGAGCAGATAACCTCTAAGGTCTCTCCCAGCCTAATGTTCTTTAGTGAATCAAAGCTCTTGTCTTTTCATGGAATCAGCTGAGATTCGTTTATGGGTTTTCATTAGGTCATATTTTCTTTTCTTTTTCTTTTTTTTTTTTTTACTATAGTTCCCTCACTGAAGAGATTCCCATGAGCAGAGAAACAATATTGAGAAGTGAAGAGGACAAGGTCAAACAATATAGTTTAGGTAAAGAACACCTTGCTTCATATTACAATGCAGCTGCCTCTCCTGTCAGAGCTTTGTGACAGACTGCAGTTCCCACAATCACATTTGCTGTCTACGTTTTGTTTTTTAATATGTTTGCATTATTTTCCCAATACACCCCTTTATTTTTTTTTTTACCTTGGTAAAAATATTCCTAAGACAGTTATTCCCAAGATACAAAAGCACTAGTATCTGAGATATTGGTGCTTTTCAAATGGGCAATGTTGGCATATACGTGATGAGACAAGTTAGTACTTCAACTGATAGCGACAGTAACATTGAAAGTTGTATGTGTTGGTGTATAACCCTCCTTATATGCTGGGCATCCAATTACTACTGCATTAGAATTATTCTTGGAAAATATTATTTTGTAGCTACTTTGAAGACAGAAAACACTGTGATGAAGACTGAAACCAGCCATTGTGTTTTCCAATTATCATAAGAATTGCCAACTACTAATGGCAGTTCCAAATCACTGATGATTGCTGATCTTCACCTGTGATTATCTAGGAAACACAAAACCAACCACTGAATCCACCTTTGTCAAGAGTCTCCAGAAAATGTATTTTTCAATATATCCAGAGGGTACTGAATTTTTACCCATCATTTTAGCAGCTTTAGACTTTCAGTGCTTTTGATCTCAATGTAGGTACATGGAGATAAGTTGAACAAGCCTTCTAAAAACTTGACAAGGTCTGATGTCCTTATTGTTCATAGCATGAAAAGGTTAGGAAATGGAAGAAAGCCTCATTAGAGGTCTCTTCTCCTTCAGTTCAAATTTCACTGTCAGTATACTGTGGCATTGTATTCTTCACTTTTTTTGGTTGTGTCAACTTCTGGTTTGTGTTTCTGCCTATGAAGATGCCAACTGAATTTGAATATAAATCATTTTTACCTTTGCCCATACTTGGCTATACTGATATCTTAGATTGTTATAGATAAATAGCACTTCAAAGAATAAAGAAAAAAACAGAAACTGAGCTTAGATCAAAATTAAAGAGTTCACGGTGGCCGCTTCTTGCATAGGGTGCTAGTACACCTTGCATCAGAGCAAGTAGCAGGACAAGGAAGGAACATAAGGATAGTGACCACCGACAAAGGATTCTCTTCCTGAACTAAACGCCCTCCCTTGGATACTCTTCTAAGCATATGCTTAAACCCCAGTTATTTGATTACAGAGATTAGATAAATGGATCTCCAAGGACTATATCAAATTAATAACCTAGAATTTTAAGGACAAAAATTCCCAAGTGAAAAGATTCAGAATCTGGAATATTTGGAGAAAAACTGTGAAAATCCATCTTCTAAAGATGAATTTTATAAAATAAAGCCACCTCAAATGTGCCACATTTAATTGATGATCATAAATAATGCCACCAACTATATTATTAAATCCCTTCTCTTTTTAAAGGGGCTGGACAGAAATAATAAAAAAGTAGCTATCAAGTCAATTTCAAAGCTAAGATGTAAATGTCATAATTAGTTTTGCTCTGGGCATTTTTTTTATGAAATCTTCACTACTGGTTGAGAAATAATTTATGAAAACAGAAGGAATATTTATTGCAGCCTGCCTCATGGTCATCATTGATCATTTAATTTATAGTCTGAATAGTTTATTTCCACCTTTAAGGGCATTTTGAGATCTGTTCTTAAACCTCATTACTGCATCTTAGTTCATATTATCTAAATATATATAATCCAAAAGAAAAGGCTTAACTTATTCTCATCACTTTAGGAGGAAAAAAAGTAATATTATGCTTCTTGATCAGATCTTTATCCTAGAGATTAACATATTTTTCCTCCCATTATTGCTTCACTCATTTAAAAATAAATGTGTGTTTCCAAGTACTGCAACAAAGAATAAGGTACGTATATACTTCTTCTCCATTACTGCTAACTCAATTCAAGGAAAACCTCTCTTTACATAACATAGAAAATTACATCATCACTTTCATTTATTGAGAATAACAATCAAATACTAAAAATAAACATGCAACAAAATTATTTGGTGGTCATAGACAAATAATTCTTAAAAAGATCTAACAGGACATAAAAGAAAAATTTACATTTATAAAGGAAAAAATTTTAAATGTTTCAAAAGCAATATCTCTTTTATTTATATGCTATAAACTCACAAAAGATAATAGCTAACCATGCCTTTTTCCTCCCATTTTCCTTCCCCAAACTATTGTCTAGTACACGTTTAAAGACATAGCATTTTCAAAATCAATATTCACTATTATTTTACAATGGAAAACCCAAAACTGGAAGGGAAATGAGTTGCCCAGATTAATTCTCCTATTATAGCCATTGCTCAGCTTGACTTCAGGACTCCAGCAGGACTATTATATCTGTCCCCACAGATTGTGAACTGCACAACTCCAAGGTGTATCATTTGTGTAGAATTCACTGTTAAATTGTAGCCCTTGGCATTGGGCAGTGCATCACATAACCCAGTGGTCCCCAACCTTTTTGGCACCAGGGACCAATTTCAGGGAAGACAACTTTTCCACGGTTGGGGGTGGGGGATGGTTTGGGGATGATTCAGGCACCTTACATTTATTGTGTACTTTATTTCTATTATTATTACGTTGTAATATATAATGAAATAATTACACAACTCACCATAATGCAATCTCTCTGCTAATGATAATCTGCATTTGCAGCCACTACCCAGCACTAGCATCACCACCTCAGATTATCAGGCATTAGATTCTCATAAGAAGCAGGCAACCTAGATCCCTCACATGATGTGCAGTTTTCAGTAGGGTTTGCACTTCTATGGGACTCTAATGCCACCACTGATCCGACAGGAGGCAGACCTCAGGCGATAACTCAAGTGATGGTGAGCAGCTGTAAATACGGATGAAGCTTCGCTCCCTAGCTCACATTCTGCTGTGTGGCTGGTTTGTAATAGGCCACAGACTGGTACTGGTCTGCAGCCTGGGAGTTGGGGACCACAGACATAACCAAATGTATGTGGTGGCCCTGTTTTAGTGCTGCCTTTTAAATCTTCTTTACAAGTCCACTTTGCCCAAGGGGTTCACAGTTAGCAAATAAATGGCCTCAGTGTTTGCTTTTCCCTCCTTCTACATAAATAGGCCCCTTTTCTGGATGGGCAGTAATTTCCCTGGGTGGAATAACACATTCCACCTTACTTCTGAGGCATGCAAAATCTCTGCTTCACCTACAGGAAGAGAGCTGCGAATGATGAAGAAGGTGAGGGATCAGGCAGTTTCATACACATGTGTTTTTCCTATAAAGCAGCATATGTTTTTCACGTTGATGTTGGCCAGATTAAATTGACAGGTCTTTACTTACTGGGAATAAAAGAAATTTCTGGACTATCTCAAGTGGAGTGGCAATCAGACAGGTGATAGCCCTGCACTGGAAGAATACCAACCACATTGATATTTCTAGATGGATGATGGGGTGTGGGTGTATTTTTTCTGCTAGGATGGGAATACGGCAAAGATTGCTGGATATGCATGATCATTTTGTATCCAAAAATGAGATACTAGCGCTATTCAAATAGGGATGGAAAATCTATCACTTCTGAGACAACTCCTTGAATGATTGCAGCCCTTTACTCTGAAATGAAGTGTCAGGGACAATCATCCAGGCCTCCTTTCCCTGCTTTCTGATGGAAATAAAGTATAACTCTGGAGCTAAAGGCCATGCAGGTAAGGTCAAATTTGGTGCTTCAATGCAGTCGCCCCAACTCAGCCTTGTACACTTTTCCTATGGGAAGCCTCTCCTCAAACAAACTGAGCCACTCACCCCAAGCACCTTGCATTTCCCCACCTGCTCACCATGCCTCTGCTCCTGCCTTTCCCCAACTCCTTCTCACTACCTGGTGAAGCCCTACCACCTCCCCAGGCTCAGCTCAAATGCTACCTTCTCCATGAAATCTCCAGGCTTCCCTTGCTGAAAGCATATATCTTCTTACCTTGAACTTCCAGAGCGTTTGTTTCTCTGTACTACACCAAGCAAGTTTATGCTTCCACACATTCTGGTTTCTAGACGTATTCTATCCCTTTCCTAGCCTGAAAGACCCTGGAGTCAGGCCCTGTCTTATTCATCCCTTATAGGAACTCTACATTTATTGAGTGAATGGAATGTTTTCTCTCTCAAATGGTCAAAACCACAATTTACTCAAACCACACAGGATTTGGGGCTGGCTACATTATACAACTCCAGGGGCCCCCGTTTTTATTGCCAGTGACTTCAGTCCCCTGAAGTCATGAGGTGGGGTTGCTCTCAGAGCACTGGCCCTTCCACATGCACAATGGCTTCAGAAGTTTAGAAGTCAGAATAAACTCTGCTGCTAGATGGGTATCTCAGCACGTTCTGACTCCTTGTTTGAAGGCATAAACATTGATATTTTTCTCTATTTTTTCATGTTGCTTTTTAATGTGTGAATGTTAAGGTTTTGGGGGGAGAAGGGAGAATGATATTTATGGGCTAACAGAAAGGAAGGAAAGGTAAAGCAAGAACTAAACAAAAAGGGCACATTTTTGGCAGCCCATCAGAGAGACGTGCTAGCAGGTGTCAGCCTCTTTTCTGTGGAGCCCAGGCATTTGGGCCACACTGAAGGGACCTGTTTTCATTCTGAAAGAAGAATCCCCATTGGCCACGATTGTACCTCATCCATAATGTATGATTCTGAAGAGGAGGCAGGAGCCTAAACTCAGAAGCTGCTCCAAGAAATGATAAAAAACCACATGAAATATCATATTGCTCTGATATGATCTCTTCCTTCAAATTTAATCAGTTTAGCCTAGGAGGACACCGCCCAAAATTATATCTTCAAGGGCATGGGGAAAGAATGGGGGAAAAAAAAGAATAAGATAAAGTTCAGGGCAGCTGCAGGAAACAGAGTACTTGGTGAGAATAGGGGATTAGGAAGAGTCTTTGCTTTTCAAATAAGATGGCAGGTTGTCAAATATGAGCAAGAGGCCCAGAGAAGTAAAGGGGTTTACCCATGTCACACAGCAGTGCTGGGAAGATGACAGCCCAGGTCTCCTGCTTCCCAAGCTGGAGCTCTCACCACTGCTTCCTAGAGTCATGTGATTACCTTGGAGGGTTTCTACGCCTGCAATGCACCGCACATTCTCAGGGCAAAACTCAGCAACAGCCATGCCTTCTGCCTGTGAACTTCCGATCTAAAATAGAGAAGTAACTGCATATATGCCCATTACAAGTTTATTTTTGTGTGCTACTATTATTAATCGCTAATATTTCAGATAACAATCATTAAAGTCAGGGGTTTTAGAGCAGGGGTTGGTAAACTTTTCCTATACAGGTCCATATAGCAAATATTTCATGTTTTGTCATTTAAAATGTAACCATTTAAAAATTAAAAGCCATCCTATGCTTGTGAGCTCTACAAAAACAGGGACAGGCCAGATTTGGTCCACGGCCCATAGTTTGCCAAACCCTGGTTTGGCGGATTAAATCCCAAGCAATATATGTTCTTTCAATGGAGTCCCAAGCTGCACACGAGCCATCATTATTTCAGAAGGAAATAAAATGCCAAAAGGAAAAACCGAGTTGTGTATGCTTTGGGGTTTGCCACAGAAATCTGCATTATGGAGCAAATAATTCCCTCAGAGTTTAACAGAGTGAATTGGACAGCACATCCATGCATACAGATGAGTCACAAGTTGCAGAATCAAGGTATTCTCGGCCAAGACTGTAGGAGCTACCGAGGGGCAGTAGACACTTTTCAACCTAGCATCGCTCTGGCTCTCCATTCATTTCAACCTTTCCACCACAAAAGCACCATTAAATTACTTTTTCCTCCTTAAATAAGGGAAAAGAAGTGTTCTCCATTCTACTGAATAGACAGAATAACAGATATTTGTGAAGTTTTTAGGAGTCTAAGACTTCCTGTAAAACTCAAGGGAGGCACAAACACATCTACTATCTCCACCTGTTTTTTTTTGTTTGTTTTTTTTTTTTGAGACAGAGTCTCACGTTTGTTGCCCTGGCTAGAGTGAGTGCCGTGGCGTCAGCCTAGCTCACAGCAACCTCAGACTCCTGGGCTCAAGCGATCCTACTGCCTCAGCCTCCCAAGTAGCTGGGACTACAGGCATGCGCCACCAAGCCCGGCTAATTTT
>CAUYSK010124879.1:0-15227 GCA_963575035.1 Avahi laniger | reverse complement strand
AAAACCAAAGTAACTGGCCAGGTGCAGTGGCTCTCGCCTGCAGTCCTAGCACTTCAGGAGGCTGAGGCAGGAGGATCACTTCATGAAGTCAGGAGTTTGAGACCAGCCTGAGCAAAAAGAACCCATCTCTACTAAAATTAGTCAGGCATGGTGGCACATGCCTATAGTCCAGCTACTGGGGAGGCTGAGGCAGGAGGATCGCTTGAGCCCAGGAGTTTGAGGTTGCTGTGAGCTAAGCTGACGCCACGGCACTCTAGCTGGGGCAACAGAGTGACTGGAGACTTCTCTGTTTCCTCCATTGCCTACACTTGGCCTGTTGATTATTTAAAATCACTTGTCCAACATACTTCCTATTGGCTTCCTTTTATTTTGAAGTGTCCCTAAGTTGAGGCATAAACACATACTTCTTAGACAAAAAAGCTCAACCTGTCACTATCTTATGTTAACATCATGATGATGTTAAGACAGAGTCCATGCTTCTTACTGTGATGTAAAGTCAACTCAGGGAGAAGTATTTAGTCTTTATACTATATTAGAGGGTAATACCAAGGCAATAACTGGTTCTGCCCTGATTGGGGCGGGGATGGATTTTATGTAATAGAGGCTGTTCCTTCCTGGGACTGGAGGCACCTGTTGTAAATGTTTTGGGGCTGGCGTTCTCTTGTCAATGTGTATTGTGATCACGGAAAGTGTAATATACATTGTGAGTCCCCAAGTGACAGTGCTGCGAAGAGGAGTAATGTGGGCTGGAAGCTGGAAAGAAAAGTGGGGTGTGGTTTGTGTACAACTGAAGAGAAAAGTTTGTAAAAAGGGAATGACAAAAGAAAGACTAAAACCAATGTGGGGTAGGAAGCCAAGGCTCTAGGAAACAGCCTAGGGAGGACAGGTAGGGGTGGGCTGGGGTGATGAGGTTGAAGGACCCTGTTTGGAGATAGCTACACTGCAGCTATGGGTCAAGGATGCTGATGTAGAAAGCTCTTCCTTCCTTCCTTCTCCAAAGTCCAGATGGGACGAGTACTGGTCAATCTGGGATTACAGGAAGGGTTCTTAACTTGGGGTCCACTGATATGGGTCTTTGATAGAATTCTGGGAGTCTGTGAACTCAAATGGGAAAATATTGTACTTTTATTTTCCCTAACATCTAATTGAATTTTATTATTTCCTTCAGTTATTGAATTTAGGAACCAAACTAAAGTAGTATTAGCAGTATCTGTGACTTTGTTAACAATAAAAAAACCCAGATATTTTTATTTCACATTGAAGTTGTTACAGATATTTCAAACTTCATTCATGTTCATCACTACTTTGAAATTATGGATATTATTAGATCCTCTGATAGATCTTGTTTAATGCATTAATAAAGAAGCACATTTATTTATATAACATATTTTAAAAACACTTTGCAAAGTGTATTTCATATCTTTGGTTTCCTTTGTCATCCATTGTGTTTTATTTTATACATTTAAAACTAGTATTCTGAGAAGCAATTTGTAGGCTTCAACAGATTGCCAAAGTATTAATAGTACTTAGACAAAAGAAGTCAATAAACTCTGGGTTAGATGGTGCAGAAGGGCCAGATAGCTGGAGAGACTCTTACCTTTTGAGCTTAGAGGAGGAGGTTATGATATAAGAGAAAATTGAGAAGATGCTGTGGGAGGTGTCAGGACCCGAGTGCTTGGACTTTCGACCATGTGCTGATGCTGTGGTTTGTTCCTGCGTGGTCCTCAGGCCTGCCCTGGGCTTCAGGGCAGAAGATGGAGCTGGAAGGTCTTGGGGCCCAGGGCCTGTTCAAGGCTGGCAGACCCAGGTCTGGGAAGATAAGCTGAGGCAAGGATGCTGGGTGCCTCATTAGGCCCAGATTTTCCATCTCATAATTGAGTTGGCAGATCTCAGATTAAGAACCAGGCTTTGCCCTGGACTGACTGGGTCAGTGTGGACCAGTCATGTAACTCCTGAGCCCTAGTTTTCTCATCTATGAATTGCCATTCATTCAATTAATATTGATTGATTAAACTCCAAACACTATGTAAGAGGCTGATACCTCTATAGCCATTGAGTGGATTAAATGAGGTGCTGTGTCTGAAAGCACTTTTATAAAAAATTATCTCTATTTTTCTGCTCTTTAGTTAAGTTGCCTGTTGAAGAGAAGAGACTTGGGTCTTTCTAAAAAGAGCCCAGCCTTGGGCATTTGCAGCTGGGTGGACCCTTTCAATCATCCTGACAATGCGGTATAAAGTGTCAGGACTAAATTCCAGGGATTTTTATTTTTTTATTTTTACCAGATAAAACTAGACTTCTGGATTCAGTTAGAGCTGTCAGCCTGGCTAGCAGAGTGTGTATGGTTATTTGTGCACTGAAGTACCCTGATAATTAAGCTCATTCAAAGTCACAATGATTGGTTACTTAAGTGGCCCAAATCATCATAAGTGAGGACTATAATTTGAATGTACCTCACACTGTTTGCCTTAGAAGTACAGCACAGTTTGTTGCAAGAAGGGCAAAGAAAAAATGTTCATGTGTTGTAGGTGAAACAGGCATGTCAGGGCAAGTGGGCCAAACCCTGCTGATACCTCAAAGCTTAGATACCCTGTTCTCTTAGTAGAACACAGGAGGGCACACCAACTTCTAACAGTCTATTGAGCTCTGCCTCCCCAGGTGTAGGCCTTCTGGAAACAAGGCCTTCTAGGCCTTCACTGAAGATGACCACCTTTGCCGACCACACCTCTTATATTGTCTACTTTCCAGCCTTGGCTACCAGCCCTACTTTTGGGATTTGACAGCTGAGGCCCTGCAGAACCTATGCAGACACCCACTTGTGTGGCGATGGACACAGAAGAGCTGTTCTAATTGCAGAGACAGTTGAAGATGGTGCTGAAAAGTTTAAGCTCTGGCTCCAGAATCGTCACATCCCACCTTATCCATTGACTGGCGGGGTCACCCTTGGGGTCGCTGAGCCTCAGTTTCTATATCTGTAAAAATGGGGATGGCATTAGGTATCATATTGAATTTTTTGAAGATTAAATGAGAGGATGGTTATAAAGCACTTGGCTCAGGGCCTGGCCTACAGGAAGTGCTAAATCAGTGTCACGTGTTGTTGTTATTGAAGGGTTGCTGTGGATGGAAGCAAACCTATTGGGTCTTCCCTGGCTGTATTACTTTCCCCTTTTATTCTGGTATCCTGTCTTCTGCTCCTGTTGACTCCCTCTCTATATTCCCGGGAAAGTTCTAGCACATTCCTCTCCTCAGTTAGAAAACTTGGCTTGTGTTTCCTCCAGGAACAGAACAAACAAACCCCTGCTTATAGGGCTACAGGATTCTGATAGGAAAGTTCTTCAGAATCTTAAGCAAGGTCAACAAATGTCATCTTCTGATCTCAGTGCTTGAAAAATTAGCATAAGCAAGGGCAGGGGAGGGGAAGGACTTGGCCAGTTCTTAAACTGAAGGAACAATTGCACCCCATGTGAGTGGCATGTTCTTGGATAAGTGGGTTAAACTTCTGAGCCCAGGGCTGTTGTGGCTGAGACAGTGCTCTGTCCCCCACAAACTCGTTATTTCCCTTCCGTGGTGTGGTGGTGTCACTGAGTGGTGTCTACCCAGAATTTCCATATTCCAGCTGCATCTTCCATTTAAATGGGGCCATGAGACTAGTTCTCTCTTGTGGGATGTGAGTGGCAGTAATGTGTTATTTCTGAGCTGAAGCTTTTAAGAAGCTGGTGGGGCTTCCTTCCTATGCTTCCTTTCAGCTTCTGCTGGGTGGAAACAAAGGACTTTGAGGCCCTGGGAGATGGTGGAGCCACAGATGGAAGGACCCTGGGTTCCTAAATCAACATGTGGAGGAAAGCCAACTGCCAACCATGGATACTTGCATTGGGCTTTTTTTTTAGAGACAAGGTTTTGCTATATTTCTCAGGCTGGTCTCCAACTCCTGGCCTCAAGAGATTCTCTTGCCTTGGCCTCCCAAAGTACTGGGATTACAGGTGTGAGCCACCACTCCTGGCCTACATTAGACCTTTAAGTGAGTGAGAGGTAAATTTCTAGTATATAAGCATATTGAAAATGTTGAGTTTATTCGTTACAGCAGCTAGTGTTATTCTTTTTTTTTTTTTTTTTTTTTGAGACAGAATCCCACTCTGTTGCCCAGGCTAGAGTGCTGTGGTGTCAGCCTAGCTCACAGCAACCTCACACTCCTGGGCTCAAGCAATCCTCCTGCCTCAGCCTCCTGAGTAGCTGAGACTACAGACACACACTGCCATGCCTGGCTGATTTTTATATTTTTTTAGTAGAGACAGGGCCTTGCTCTTGCTCAGGCTGGTCTTGAACTCTTGAGCTCAGCAGTCCTCCTGCCTTGACCTCCCAGAGTGCTAGGATTACATGTGTGAGCCACCATGCCTGGCCTATGTTTTATTTTTTTCATGACAGGGTCTTGTTGTGTTACCCAGGCTAGAGCGCAGTGGCATCATCATAGCTCACTGCAACCTCAAACTCCTGGGCTCAAGCAATCTGCCTGCCTCAGCCTCCCGAATAGCTGGGACAATAGGCATATGCCACTATACTCAGCTTATTTTTCTGTTTTTTGTAGAGACAGAGTCTTGCTATGTTTCTTAGGCTGGTCTTGAACTCCTGGACTTAAAGGATCCTCCTGCCTCACCTCCTAAAGTACTAGGATTATAGGCATGAGCCACCACATTCAGCTAGCTAGTGTTATTCTAATTAATGAAGTCATCATGTAAAATGGGTATGCTGCTTTGAAGTGCTTCACAAACCCAGGTTTGCAAATCCCTTATTTGTTGATTTATTCATTTGTTCATTTCTAAAAATAAATATTTATTGAGCACTATTCTGTCAGCCCTGCTCTAAGTGCTGGAGATACAGTGAAGAATGAGACAGACAAGGACCCTGCTTGTATAAGGAATTTACAAACCTTCGTATAAGGATGCTAAAAATCATCTCCTTCTTCTCCTTCCACGTTGGTGATGTTTCAACTGTATCAAATTACTTGTCCTTCTAGACCATGCACTTTCCTGCCTCCATGCTAGGGGAGCAGCTTTCTCCTCCTGTGAACTCCTCCTTGTGGACCCTCGTCAGCAGCCCTCGAGGAGATGGACTCCTTGGGCCAAAGCGACAGCTCACTTCTACCTGTGTTCTTGTCCTGACAGCAGTGTGAGGTGTGATGTATTCTAGTTGCCTTTTTATGTGTTTATTTCCCTTGGCAGT
Organism: Avahi laniger; assembly: GCA_963575035.1. Taxonomy (NCBI): domain Eukaryota; kingdom Metazoa; phylum Chordata; class Mammalia; order Primates; family Indriidae; genus Avahi; species Avahi laniger. Next base: position 10,013 of record CAUYSK010124879.1, on the reverse strand, counting down.
CTGTGACCTCTTACTCATCTTTGTATTCCAGAATAGTGCACAGTGCTGGGCACACAGTGGGTGCTCGCTGAATATTTGTGAAGTTGATTTGACTATACAACCACCAGAAGTGATTATTTGGTTTTGTCAGGAGCCTCCATAATGCATTGTGTTTTGAAAGCAGCTTTTGTTTAGTGTCAGTGTCTAGAACACCAGCCCCTTTAACTGTGTGCATATGGCAGCTGAGCCAATTTTAATTAGTATGTGCATAAATACTCATATTTCTCAGACATGAGGAAGGATCTCTTTGTTTTCTTGTTTCTTTCTTTCCTTCATCCCTCCGGTTGTAAAACATATCCTCTCTAGCTCCTGGTTAACCTGACAACATCCCCTTGGGTGGATGAGTAGACAGTGTCTACTATATCCTCCACTGCAGGGACATGAGGGTTTGGGGTGAGGGTGGGATGGGACAAGTTTCCGTCTGTGATGCTCAGACTTTGCTCTTCTTTCTGCAAATTCTTGGCTGACTGACAGCCAGTGATGCATGGATGAAGATAAGACCAGAGCTAAGAAATCTCTTCTGTTTATGGCAAAGGTCATTCTGCTGTCATGTCCTGGGAAAGTTTGTTGCAGGAGGATGGGGAGGAAGAGAAGAGAGCTCCCATGTGGTGAGCACCCTTACATGTAAAAGGCCCCTAGTGTCTCAACCTAGGGTCAGAATTAAATGAGACTTCAGTTATGGAGGAGAAGACAGAAAGGGGTTTTTTGTCACAGGAGGAAGTTGAGGAAAGGGAAATGAGGTGAGTGGAGTGGACCCAGGAAGGATCAGAGGTTTGAGTGGAGATAGGTGAACACAACCATCTTAGAGACAAGATATTTTTGGAGGGTGGGGGAAGAAGAGCAGGGGAATTGAACAGGGGTGGAGCAGCCCTTCTGCAGTAGGACAGGAGGAAGATGCGGAGATTAGCAGAGGAATTTTAAAATCAGTGTTTTCTGCTTTGGGATTCGGAAGGATGTTTTGCTCCTTTTAAATGGTGATTAGATTTGGGAAAGACCCCAATTCATGAAGCAGACTCTCAAGAGTATAGGAACCCTCAGCATGTGTGGGTGGCTCTGTTACTGAGGACAGTGGTGCTTGTGGGAGTCCCAGTCACGCCTTCTGGGGTTACTGCTGTTGGTGTCCTGCCCAGGTCCCCTTCATTGGCAGGTGTGCCCATTATTCCTCGGCTACTGGGAGTGCTGTACCTGATGGTTTCTACCTAAGACCTCCCCTGAGAATTGCCCTTGAATGACTGGAGCTACAACACATGGGAGGTCACCCCCCAACTCCCTGCTGTGCCAGTGACTGATACAGGTGTACACAATGTCAGCATCTTGCCTTAAGACAGGTCAACACTGCAGTGTAATTTATGCTGAGCAGGGAATGCTCCCTTCCTGCCCCACACTGCCCCCTGGGCCCCGGAAAGGGTTTCCAGGCTTCTCTGTACCACCTTGCTGGTTATTAACCCAATCAGTCAGAGCTTAGTGTTCTCTGGGCCACATCTTGCTAGTAGGTGAGGCCACTGCATGTTGGCAAGCCAGGTCTCTGCTCTGCCTGCCACTGGGAAGTGGGGACTGGCCATCCTTGTCACATGGCTGATGGGGTCTGTGGACCTAGGGTTTGCTTTGAAGACCTGGTCCCTGGTCACATAGCTTTCTTCCTGTAGGTGAGCATATAGATCACAAGGTTTAAATTTTAGGACAGGAGGTCGGAGCCCTCACTGAGACTTTGGGACTTGTCTGTGATCTCCAATCTCTCTTTGCCTAGCGAGCTTTGCATTTGGATACCATCTGCATGCCCAGCCATTCATAAGCCGGGACTCTGTTTCTTATGTCTATGGATCTTTGGCTGACTGGTTCCTTGGCAGAAATCCAGAAGGGGAGGGATGAGGGATGAGTGGTACCCTGAACCCTGACAAACTCTATGAAGTAAAATATTATGATTCCCATTTGAGCCATGACTGAACCTAGTCTTAGAAAGTTTAGATGACCTGAGGACGCAATTAAGTAGTGTATGAGTCGGAATTCGAATCTTGGATTGTCTGGCTCCAAAGCTTGGACTTTTTTTATCCATGCCAGAGATTGGCAAACTACAAGTGAAATCTTGCCTACCCACTGCCTGTCTTTTGTAGATAAAGTTTTATTAGAACACAGCCATGCTCATCTGCTTGCATTATGCTATGGCTACGTTTGTGCTACCGAAGCAGAGTTGAGTAGTTGGTGCGCAACATCATAAGCCTGCAAAGCCTAACGTACTTGGATCTAGACTTTTACAGAAAATGTTTGCTGATCCCAGCTCTGCATTCTGTTCCCTCAGGGCGTGCTCCCTTTATTATAGTCTGGGGACCCCAAGACCAGAGGGTGGAAAGATACATGGTCTTAAAATCCAAAGCTCCGGGTACAAATTCAGACTGTGTAGCCCTAGTCAAGTCCTCTCTTAGCCTTGGTTTATTCATCTATAAAATGGAGAGAAGAAAAGCCACAGTACAGTTTCGTTTCAAGGATTAAATAAAATAACAATGATAATTAATGATTTTAGTGAAAAGTTATCGGGTGCTTATTATGTGCCAAGTCCTTTGTATACATTACCTCTTTTAATACTTACAGGTGTCCAGCACATGGTAGGCATTCAATGAGAAGTGCTCAGATGAGGAAACTGAGGCTCAGAGAAGTGAAATAGTTTATCCAGTGCTTGGCTGCCTGAGACAGCTGGGTTCAAGACAGGTATAGGAGGGAAAGTTAGGAAGGGCGTTGTTCTCCTACTGGGGAGGAGGGTTTTCCTCCTCCTGGGAAAACTTTAGGTCTTCGGGGCTGGTTTCCAGTGAAGATAGTGAATATTGCTTTCTCTCAGCTTCTCCTCCTTCAGTTTAATCAGATTCTATTCTATCCTCTTCAATTTCCCCTGCATTATCTGGCGACTGGGATTGTCAGCAAACCCATCATCTTGTTGTTGTCAGTAAAACAAAGATTATCTGCCTCAGAAAAGTGAACACTTGGGAGTCATAATTATGAGAATCACTTGTAGTTTGAGTCCATTTGAATGAATTTGAGCCACATGTGAGGCAGACAGCTTGCTCTAAATCATTTCTAGCTGTGGCTTTGGTTATGTTGGTCGTTTAGAAGGACGTGGAACTGTCGCTCTACCTGCACAGAACAGACAAAGCCACCTTTACCCACCATCTGCCCCCTTACCCTTTGTGGACAATTGTAGGTGGAATGAATAGAATTTTGGAAAACTTCTCAGGAATTTTAAATCTTCAATCAGTAAAGTATTTCAGTTCTAGGAAAAGGCAAATGAATTGATTTGAGGAAAGATCATTGTTTTCATTTGGATTTCCTTGGAAGCAGACCCTGAAACAGATTGGGAAGCAAGTGCCCTATTTGGGATTGAATTCCAGTAAACATTGGTAGGAAACACTGGGAAGTGGGACAGGGAAGAGAAGGACGTCTATTCAGGATGCATTCTCAAGTAGATTTCCACCTTGGGGAAAGGAAGATTAATTCCATTGGGGAACTCTCGGAGCCAGAACAGAACTGCAGAGTTATTCCCCTCAAGGGACGAGGGCTTGGGGTTGGTTAGACACTAATTCCCATGAGTCACTGGTTGAGGCCTGGCATTTTCAGTTTGTTTTGTTGGCATACTGCACAGGTGGAAGCTGGTTGGCATGACCTGAAATAGTGAGGCTCGAGGAGACCTGGATGTGGCACCTACGAAATCTGCTATAAGCTCCTGCTCTGAAAAAAGACTACCTGAATTCGAACCTCAGATCTTCCCTCCCATTTGCTATGTGACCTTAGGCAACTGACTTAACCTCTTTAATTTTATCTGTTGGATAGGAAATAGGAGAATCCGGACCTTACCAGTCCGTTGTAAAGATGAAAAGAGATAAGGCATGCAAGACACTTACAGGGTGCCTGTCACGAGGCAAACACTCATTAGACTTTAGCTATTATTCATAACTAGTATATTTATTCTTTTGAAATTGAATGGGGAACATTTGGCCATAGAGGTTGTTAAAAGGGACAAGAAACAATGACACAAAGTTTTGTCCAAGGATCACATGATGTAGAATGTTACTAGTAGATAGCACTGTGTGTTTGGACAAGTATGAACATGTGGGCTCTTGAGTTGTCTTTCAGATCTTAGCTTGTTTGTAGAAGGATTTTCTGTGTAATTGATGATGCCCGTGTGCTTAGAATCAAATGTTTCTGTACCCATGGACTGAACTGGTAGCAATGGCAAGCTGACTAGGGAATTAGAGCATGATGTCCAAGATGGTAGGAGCCAGGGGTGATGCAGGTCATAATCATCATAACAACAGATGACACTGTCTGAGAGTTTTCTCTGTGCCAAGCCATGTGCAAGACGCATCACCAGATGACGACGTTTTCCCATCACAATAGTCAAAAGTGATGCCCCTGCCATGACAGCCTGCCCACTCTCCTTTCAGAGTTCATATTAAAATAACATCTCTTTGCAACTAGTGGTTTTCCCAGCAGCCTTTTTTTCTGGAGTCTGGCCTTTCATAACAAGCCCCCAGGTGCATTCCAAGTTGCTGGCTGCAGAATGTGGCAGGATTTCTCTTCACCTGGCTTTTGGCCCTGTTCTCTTCCCCAAAGAGCAAACGTGCTGCACCAGGGGAACCACTGGCTCATTGTCACTGGCAAAGCTGAGGCAGGGAGAGGACCATTTTGTCTCTGGGTTCAGCAACCCTCCTAGTGGTTAGCAGACAGCAGCATAATGGCCAGCCAGTGTGAAGCTGTGCAAATTGCCTCATAAATAACTCGTAATGCACAGGCAACAGGGAGAGGTCATAGCTCATGGGTAAATGACTCCCTGCCATTTCGGGGTATTAAACCAGGGCTAATCCAGACCTCTCCATGGTGATTCATTAACTGCTATGGGTTTCCTGCATGCGGGCCTGCTGGGATGCAGACGCCTTGCATGGTGCTTCTTGTGGCATTGCGGTGGGGCAAAACACTTCTGAGTAGGGCTGTTAGGAGGAGAAAGTAAGTGTCTTTAACAAACAAGCCAGGGGTGAGCCTTCTAGGAGCCATATATTTTCTCTGGAGAACTTGCTTTCTAAAGTAATCTCTTTGTGGGGCAGAGAAAAACAATAATCATAACAGCTAACATTTATTTGGTATTTACTCCATGTCAGGCACTGTGCTACATCTTCTTGTGTAATTCCCACAAAAATCCCATTAAGTAGATACTATTATTATTAGTCCTATTTTTATAGAGGATGAAACTGAGGCTCACCGAGGTTTAGTTGTTTGCTTCAGGTAATATGGCCAATATGTGGAGAATGTATTAGTCAGCTTTTGTTATGCTGTGGTAACAAACAGTCCCCCAAATCTCAGTGGTTTAAAAGAACTCAGGTGTTTTGCTCTTCTCTTATGCCAGTCATGGATCAGCTGCTCTACCCATTTTTAATCTAGGATCCAGACTGAAAGAGCAGCCCCTATCTGGGACATAATGTTTTCATGGCAGAAGAAAAGAAAAAACGAGAAAACCATTGAAACTGACCATAGATGTTAAGGCTTCTGCTCAAAATTGGCATATATCACTTCTGCTCACATTTTGTTGGTCAAAAGTGGTCACATGGCCAAGCCTTCTTTTATTGGGATGAGGAAATTAACTTTTCATGTAGGCAGATATTACAATTCATGACAAGGGGGAAAGATACTTAATTCTCTTACAGGGAAGGCAGAGATTGGAGAATAATAATAAAATGTATGCAGGTGATGAACCCAGACCTTTGAGATTATATATTTGTGCTTTTAATTTCTGCCCTTCACTGAATCTGGGGTTGGGAGATCTGGGTTTGGGTCATGGCCCTGTGCTGAGAAGCTCTGTAACTAAGGGCACATTTCTTCCCCTCTCTGGGTTCCAGTGTCCCTGCCTTACTTAGATGCCCCCAGGAGTAGACCCAGACACAAGGATTTAAGTGCAAGTAGTTTATTTGGGAGATGACAAGAGGAAGCCCCAGTAAAAAATGGAAAGTAAGATAGGAAAAGGATGGAAGTCAATAAAGTGTGCATTATTGAGTAGGTTATCCTCAGAACAACTGGGGTACAATTCTGCTGAAGACCTTTAGGGGGCACACAGCTCAGAATTATCCTTTGTGAGGGACAAGGAAGCGTGGTATTTATTCACCAACTCCCAGGTCATCCTTGGTTGGGGGCTATTTCTGAGGGCATTGACTCTCCTGCAGCCGGATAAAAGCCTTCAGGCAGTATTATAAGTGTTTGCAATAAGCATCCTTTGGTGTGCAGAGGTGAGCTACAGTCCCCATGTGTGCTGGGCAGCGTTGACTAGGAACGCTTCAAGGGCCCTTCTGCTTGTTGCCACCTGTGCCTACCGCCTGGCCTGGCATGGGCCCAGCACATGGTTGAGTGTGGGGATAATGGGCATTTCCATTTCCCCTCCACCCTCCTGTGAACTATCATGTCCCACAACTGGCTCTTCCTCTTGTCTTTCCACTGCCCTGGTGGTCTCTTGGGCTTCTCATGGAGTGTGGGGTCTGATAACTGGTCTCCTGACCTCCACATACAATGATTCTCAACTCGTTCTTGTTTCTCATTTTGGGAAGGTAATATATGCTAAGACTGTGGACCTTCAAGCCATGCTGCCTGTGTTCAAATCCCAGCATAGCCTCTTACTAGCTGTATAGATCTGGGCAAGTAACTTAACCTCTCTGTGCTTCAATTTCCTGGCTGGGTTGTTATGAAGATCAAACTGAGTGTGTTAAAGCACAATAGTGTTTGCTACATGGTAAATACAACATCAGTGTGTTTCTTTTTCTCCTTCTGAGGCCCTGATGCCACGTGGACCATGTGCTGATGGTCCCAGCACATCTAAGCAGACTGTGTATCACATTTCTTGTCAGGGAGTGCCTTGCAGCTCCAGGCCACGTCTCCTGCAAGCTCCTGCCCCTGCCCTTGGAAGGGCTGGCTCTGCAAGAGAAATGTCGTTGGGCAAGAAGCGGCTCTGCTGGGGCTGTCTCCCAGACACACACATGTAAACACACACACACACACACACACACACACACACACATACACTCCTGCCTGGCCTACTCCAAGGCTCTCTGTGAGCCCTTTGCTCCTTGTTCAGCCTCATCAACACCTTATTATAAAATCCTTCTCCAGCTCTCTGTCCAAAGGTCATCACAATTATAATCACTGCTGTAATTATGTCCAACTTCTTAGCTCCCCACCGGGGAGTGTGGGAGCACTGTCACCAGCAAAGAGGCCCAGTTCTATAAGGCCTGTCTGGCCCACTTTTCCACACACTGGGAACAGCTTGGCCACCCCCTGCAGGAATGGCGATGGTTATAGGGCCTGCCCTGCACCCTCAGTGATGCCTCCTTTATTCAAGCCACCTGTGCCCCACCTGTGCCACCACCTGGAGTGCTTTCTGCCCCTGGGGGGCCTACACTGAAGCACGTGGGATGGTGTCACACCAAGCAGGGGATGTAATTTTCCTCATAACCTTCTGTGATGCTCTTCAGGCATCTCTCCTGCTGTTCTGATGTGAGTGTAGGCTGCGTAAGTGAGAGAAGAGACAGGGATTTTGACAGGAAGGGCCTCACTGGGTGGCAGGATGGGGGTGAGATCCCTGTGCAGGATGAACGTGTCGTGCATTCATGTGACAGCATCAGGTGCGCCAACCTTCCACAGGTTCTGTGAAGAGTGCTGTAATCCCTGGGGAACCCTCACCTTCCTCACCTTGAAGTGCTTTGCCCACTGTATGGCTAAATTGTGTCTCTCCAAAATTCACATGTTAAAATCCTAACCCCCAGGACCTCAGACTGGTACTGTATATTTCAAGGTAGAATCTTTAAAGAGGTAGTTAATGTTAAACAGGGTCATTAATGTGGACTCTAATCCAATATGACTGGTGTCCTTATAAGAGGAGATTAGAACACAGACATGCAGAGAAGGAAGACCATGTGAAGATGCAGGGAGAAGATGGCTGTATTAGTCAGGGTTCTCCAGAGAAACAGAAGCAATAGGATACGTATATATTAATAGACAGATAGATATAGAAAGAAGTTTATTCTGAGGAATTGGCTCATGGGACTGTGAATACTGAGAAGCCCCACAATCTGCCGTCTGCAGGTTGAAGGCCCAGGAATAATTCAGCCCAACCTCGAAGGCCTGAGAACCAGGAGCTCCAAAGTCTGAGGGCAAGAGAGGATGGATGTCTCAGCTCAAGAAGAGAAAACAAATTCACTATTTCTGCACCTTTTCTATTCCAGCCCTCAACGGATTGGATGAGGCCTGCTCACATTGGTGAGGGTGGATCTTCTTTACTCAGTCTACTCATTCAGGTGCTAACCTTTTCCAGAAACACCCAGAAATAATGTTTTACTATCTATCTGGGCACCCCTTAGCCCAGTCAAGTTGACACATAAAATTCAGCATCACAACAGCCATCTACAAGCCAAGGAGAGAGGCCTCAGAAGAAAGCAACCCTGCTGACACGTTGATCATGAACTTTTAGCATCCAGAACTGTGAGAAAATATATCTCTGTTGTTTAAGGCACCAATTCCATTGTACTTTGTTATGGCAGCGCTAACAATTTAATATACCCATCTTTTGTTTATTTCCCTGTGGGCAGGTGGGGGACCCACAAGAGCCAGTCTCTTAAGATGCTCACTTAGGAGCCAGGGGCCATAGGATTAGTTTTTGGTTAAGGAAGGATTTTTTTCCAGTGACCAGAACACCCAGACACTTCATTCAAGATGCCCTCTCATAGTGGAGGGTAACTGGAAGGCAAAATTGGCGATTTCTTGCTCAGAGAACTAGTTAATAATCATTTTTATTTTATTTTTTTTTGAGACAGAGTCTCACCGTGTTGCCCGGGCTAGAGTGCCATGGCGTCATCCTAGCTCACAGCAATCTCAAACTCCTGGGCTCAAGCGACCCTTCTGCCTCAGCCTCCCAAGCAGCTGGGATTACAGGCATGCACCACCATGCCCGGCTAATTTTTTCTATATATTTTTAGTTGTCCAATTAATTTCTTTCTATTTTTAGTAGAGACGGGGTCTCGCTCTTGATCAGGCTGGTCTCGAACTCCTGAGCTCAAACAATCCGCCCGCCTCGGCCTCCCAGAGTGCTAGGATTACAGGCGTGAGCGACCGCGCCCGGCCCAGTAATTTTTTTTCTTTAACATTAAGTAATTTTTAAAAACTGGAACCAAACATCTCTTAACCTCAATATAAGCCATATGTCATACAGAAACCAAACTTTCAAAACCTACTTTTAAAGGGGGCCATTTGGTCATCCTTCAGGTCCTAAGGGAGGGCATGCCTCAGGCTCCAGGCCACAGAAACAAAGACATGGATCATGTCCCACCTGCCCCTGCAAGTCCCAAGCACTATTGGACACTTTCTCTTGAACTTGAGAGGATGGGATGGTACATAGACAGCCAGAAGCTCAGAAAGGTAGGTTGTGCCAAGAGCAAAAGAGATGCTTATCGTGAGATAGAATGTGTAGTCATTGCATCCTAGCTTCATTACACACTGGTCTAGAAACTTGGGATAAATTGCTTAGACTTGTCATCATTTTCTTCACATACAAAATGGACATAAGCACAATAAGTGCCCTGCTTTCTGAAGATGTTTTTTTTAAAAACATAATTTACAAATCATAAAAATTCACCCTTTTAAAATATACAATTCAGGCTGGGTGCGGTGGCTCATTTATGTAATCCTAGCACTCTGGGAGGCTGAGGCAGGAGGATCACTTGAGGTCAGGAGTTCAAGACCAACCTGAGCAAGAAGGAGACCCTGTCTCCACTAAAAATAGAAAAATTATCCAGGTGTGGTGGCACATGCCTATGGTCCCAGCTACTCTAGAGGCTGAGGCAGGAGGATCGTTTTAGCCCAGGAGTTTGAGGTTGCAGTGAGCTACGATGATGCCACTGCACTCTAGCCCAGGTGACAGAGTGAAAAAAAGAATTTGTTAACAGCCTGGGGTGGTC
>CAUYSK010124878.1:0-20052 GCA_963575035.1 Avahi laniger | reverse complement strand
AATAATTTTTATTTTTTTATTATAAATTGGCTTTGTCTTTTTTTAGAATTTCATGTAAATATATATAGTGTGTAGTCTTCTGTATCTTGCTTCTTGTGCTCAGCATAATATGAGGTCCATCTATGTTTTTGAGCATATCAGTGGTTCTGTCCTTTGTATTACTAAGTAGTATTCCTTTGTGTGATCACGCCACATGTTTTGCCAATTTCTTTCTTTTTTTTTTTTTTTTAGACAGAGTCTCGCTCTATCACCTGGGCTAGAGTGCCGTGACGTCAGCCTAGCTCACAGCCACCTCAAACTCCTGGGCTCAAGCAGTTCTCCTGCCTCAGCCTCCCGAGTAGCTGGGACTGCAGGGGCACGCCACCACACCCAGCTAATTTTTCTGTTTTTAGTAGAGACGGAGTCTCACTCTTGCTCAGGCTGGCCAATTTCTTATTGATAGACATTTGGATTGTTTCCACTTTTAGGCTTGTGATGGTCTTTTTTATATGTCAGCTTGGCTAGACTGTGGCCCCCACTTACTCTTCAAGCACTAATCTAGGTGTTGCTGTGAAAGTGTTTTGTAGATGTGATCAAGGTCCGCAATCAGCCAGCCTTAAATAGGGGGTTAATTTGATCACATTAAGCTAAGTAATTTAATTGCATTAAATAAACAATTTTCTGGGTGGGTCTGATTCAGTTGGTTGGAAGGCGTTAAAAGCAGAGCTGAGACATCCCTCAAGAAGAAATTCATTCTGTGGGCAGCAACTTCAGCCCATGCCTGAGAGTTCTAGGCTGCTCTTTTGACCTGCCTAGTCAGTTCCCATAATTGTGTCTGCCAGTTCCTTGCCATGAACCTCTTCATATGTATTTCCTACTGGTTCTGTTTCTCTGGTTGAACTCTATTATGGCTATTATGAATAACTCTGCTGTGAACATTTTTCTGTACAGTTTTTGCGGGCATACATTTTCAATTTCTTTTGGGTAAATACCTAGGAGTGGAATTTCTAGGTCAAAAGGTGGGATATATGTTTAATTTTATAAGAAATTACTAAACTCTTTTCAAAAATCTTTGTGCCATTTTATGTTCTACCAGCAATATATGAGATTTCTACTTGTTCGACATCCTCACCAACATTCAGTGTTGTCAGTCTTTTTGATTTTAGCCATTCTTTTGGGTATAGAGTGGCATCTCACTGTTGTTTTAATTTGCATTTCTCTGGTGACTAATCAAGTTGAGCAGTAAGTATTTCATGTGTTAGGCAATTGTGTATCTTCCCATGTGAAGTTTATGTTCAAATCTTCTCATTTTTCTAAATTGGGTTATTTTTGTTGACTTATAGGAGTTCTTCAAATATTCTGAATACGTGTCCTTTGTCAGATATATGTTCTGCTAATATTTTTCCTCCAGTTTTGCCTAAGCATTTTCCTGAAAGTGTTTTAATGACCAGAAGTATTTGATTTTGATTCATTCTAGTTTTTGTTTTTGTTTCGTAAATTTTATGGTTACTGCTGCTTTATCTCATCTAAGAAACTTTTACCTACCACCAATGTCATGAAACTATTCTATATTTTTCCAGAAATCTTAATAGTTTTAGGTTTATGTCTGTGTTCATCTCAAAATTATTTTTATTTGTAGTGTGAGGTAGCACTTGAGATTTATGGGGGTTTTTTTTCCTATGAATATCTACTTATTCCAGCAATATTTGTTGGAAATACTATTCTTTCCCTGATGGATTGTTGTAGCACCATTGTTAAAAATCAGTTGACTGTAGAGTGTGGATTTACTTACAGATTCCAGTTCCATTCAGCTCTTGGTTTTTTCTTAGATTAAGACCAAGCAAGCATTTAACTCAAGTAGTTGAGTCCTTCAATTTTCTTCTTTTTTCAAAAATTTTTTGTCTGTTCTAGGTTTCTTGCATTTGCATATAAACTTTAAAATAACCTTAATTACTAATTTTTAAAAGTCTGCTGGGATTATCATTAAGATTGATGTGAATCTGTATTTCAAAAATTAACATTGTAACAATATTGAGTCTTCTATCCCAAGAGCATAGTATCTCTCCATTTATTTAAGTTTTTACTTTTTCTCAATGATGTCTTCTATGTCTGTTTTTACTCCTAGGTATTTTATATTTTTTGACATTATGATTAATGAATTTTTTAAAAATTTTATTTTCCCGTTGTTTGCTAATATACTGACATACCTTTAATCTTCCTAAATTTATGAGCTATTCCTTTTTTTTTCTTCGCTCTTTCTTTCTTTCATTGATTCGTTAGGATTTGCTATACAAACAATCCTAACATTTGCAAATAAGGACAATTTTAATTATTTTTTTTTTACACTCTTTATGCCTTTATTTCTTTTCTTATTGTACTGGCTGGGGGGACCTTTAGTACAGTGCTGAATAGAAGTGATGAGGGTGGTAATCCTTGCCTTATTGTTGATCTGAGGCAGAATGTTTTTACCATTGAGTCTGAAATTAAGAGTAACAGATTATATGTTTCAGGTACTGAACAGTACAGTGAATACACAGGCTATGCTGAGACATATCGCTGGGCCCGGAGCCATGAAGATGGGAGTGAAAGGTGAGTCTTCAGAATAGCATGGCTAAAAGCAAAGGAATGTGAGCTTGATCCTAATATACTCTGTATCCCTTCTACTCTTATTTCAGCAATTGAGCTTTCTTTTAAGTTCAGTATTACAGGTTCATTGACAGCTTAAACAGTATTACCATCTCCATATACCAAAAGGAAGAAGAGAGAAGATAAAAACCAAAAGTCTAAAGCAAAGACAAGAGGGGCATAGTTCTCTACAGTTCTTGACCTACATAAGCTGCCAATTTAAAGCAAAGCAGTGGAGGTTAACTTCCAAGTTCAGACTTATTTAGAATAACATCATTGTGAATGTAGTCACTGAATTGTACATGTAAAAATGGTTTAAATGACTACTTTTGTGTTGTATGTTTTTTACCACAACTTAAAATAATAATGTAATATACCTAAACCATTAACTAGTATCTTTTAAATGGGGGGGGGACTTATTTAGAATAGGTTCTGTTAATAGTTAGAGCTTAAAGTCCTGGACCAGCTTATGTAGTTACCCTTATTTTTCTGTGAAATGAGTTAGATGAGGGAAACCTACGTGGACAGTGGGCCTGATGCGGCAGAGCAGTCGATGACAGGCCCTGCTGTGAATTTTGCTGCAGCTGTCTCCTGTTTCTTCCTGAAATATATTTTTATACTTTGGCATTCTTGCTTCCCCACTAAATCGTGTAGTTCACCAGAGGTAAATTTTTACAGAAATGCTACCTGAAAGCGTGTGGGGTTGTTTTGTTTTGTTCCGTTTTGTTTTGTTTTTTAATGAGAATGCCACTGTGGCAAAAAGAATCAGCTCTTGCCCATGTAGCCATTATCTGTGCCACAAACTTATTCTTTGTAATGTCTCAAGTCCAGCCTCTGATTTCTTTCTCCTTATTTTGTTTAAAATATGTGGTTGCGGCCCGGCGCGGTGGCTCATGCCTGTAATCCTAGCACTCTGGGAGGCCAAGGTGGGAGGATCACTCAAGGTCAGGAGTTTGAATCCAGCCTGAACAAAGAGCAAGACCCCATCACTACTAAAAATAGAAAGAAATTATCTAGACAACTAAAAATATATATAGAAAAAATTATCCGGGCATGATGGCACATACCTGTAGTCCCAGCTACTCGGGAGGCTGAGGCAGAAGGATCACTTGAGCCCAGGAGTTTGAGGTTGCTGTGAGCTAGGCTGACGCTGTGGCACTCTAGTCTGGGCAACAGAGGAAGACACTGTCTCCAAAAAAAAAAAAAAAAATGTGGTTGCAACAATTGTCTCTGTGGATGTTTATTCCTGATAATTATTTGCAAACTAGCAGGAAGGTTTCTGTTGTTATTCTGCAGTGTGAAAAGTTGCTTGGCATAGCAATATATGCAAGTTTAGAAAGAGATGGAATATTTGGAATTTTACCCATTTTCAAAATTGTCATCTCAACTAGTTCTTCTATTTCCACAGGCAACGTGTTATTGTCTACTTTGATGTCTTTGTCTTTTTAAAAGGAGTCTCATAGACGACAGTTGAGCATAGGAGGTAGAATGCTATACTGAATTATTTCACATTTTTTGTGACACTTGACTTATTGGGATTATTTCCTAGACAATATATGGTGACGTTACAACCCCAGTGATTTAAAGCAGATCTCTCAAAGCAAAGTAGGAATGAGCTCTTGTCATGGTACAAATGCCATGTCTTTAGTATTAGAGGAAAACAAAGAACTCAATTTCTTCTGTTTGCTTCAATATCCTTTCACCTCTGAGACTCACTGTAAATGATATATCTACTAAAAATATATCATTCTCTTCTCTCTTGGTAAGTTTTCATTTTACTGTTTAATGCCTGACAGTGCACTATATATATGCCTTGGAATCTGAAAATAGAAGAGTATTTTCTCTCTTCCTGTTTTGCTTAGACCTGCAGGCACTGGTTTGTTTCTTTGTTTTTGATATTTTAACACGCCAAAGTCTTGGCATCCTGACCCCTGTGAGGGTTTTGAGTGACTTTACCTGTTCCTCATCTTTCTGTCCTGTCCCAGGGACGACTGGCAACGGCGCTGCACTGAGATTGTTGCCATTGATGCACTTCACTTCAGACGCCACCTTGATCAGTTTGTGCCTGAGAAAATGAGACGGGAGCTTAACAAGGCCGGTAACCTTATTTCCTAGTTCATCTGGCAGCTGTCATCTATTTACTGCCATTTTATTAATGCTGAAATTAATGCTCTCTGGCAGTTCTCGCAGTGTCAGTATGTCTGCCCACAGCTGTCCTGATTTAATGGCTCTGTCAGCTCGTACAAGATGTACTTTCCATTTCGTAATTGTTTGATTAGCAGCCGAGGTTGCCGAATAGACTGTTGCTTGATATTAGACCCCACACATGCATTTATCTCATCAAGTACTTTTAGCTGCTTTGGAACATTATCATTATAAAACCACATAGAAATGAATGAGCCTTGAAAATTTTTTTTCAGACCTGCCCAGTGACATTTTCTCTACAAGGTTTGCTGTCAGGATTTAAACAGATAAACCAAAAAAATCAGTTAATTATTGTCCTGTTTTAGGTAAGATTCATGTTAATTGTTTATTGATTTGGTGTAATTTAACATATTTATGATGAAATCTATGCTTTTCTGTGATACCTAGTGCTGTCTACTATAATCATTTTTTTCTTTTTTATTGTAGTACAGAAATACAAAAATGAACCGTACCTATTGTTCAAATTTTCACTACTGGTAACCATAATAAATAAACTCTATTGTACAATAGAGTACTGATTTTGTTTTGTAGATTTTGTGCCTTACCAAAATAGCTGAAATTTTCTTTAGTTCCTCAAATTATTCTCACAAAAAGACTCACCCAATTCTGGAAACCATTGTTTGACTCCCATGAGTAGGGTTGGTTTTTTTAAAATAGTACAGAGGTTTTTTTTTTTTTTTTACTCCTATTATGCCATGAATTCGTAGGGAATAGGTTCCAGCAGCCCAGGCTCCTTTCCACTGGTTCTCAGAAAATGTGCTTCTCTGGGTGGAGCAGGCTGGCACTTCAGTTAATCCAGGTACCTTTCTCTTTGGCTTCCTGCTTTTTATAATCATTTTTCTTCCGCATTTCAGGAGGCTATCTCAACTTTTACAGTGTTTAAAATGCTCAATGTGCACATTAATTTTCTTGGCAAGAATCTTGCCCTTGTTTGATCACAACAGTGCCAACAGCATGCTGGGCAACACTGTAGACTCTTTCAGCTTTGCCATGGTGACATCTGTGGGGCATGCCTTTTTGAACAGTACTCATTCCTTTGATATCTGCAGTATCACCATTCTTGCAGATTTGCATGTGTGTGGCCAAAGGAACAACGCCATATTCTCGAAAAGGCCTAGAGGACGCTCATCAGGTGCCTCTCCTCTTTCCCTTTGTGTTTTCATTTTGGCAAATTACTGGAAGATGGCAGGCAGTTCCAGCTGAAAAGCCCACAGGTAGAATTTAGTTGTAAGATTATTTATTAAGACAACAGGTTTATGGTTTTGCATGGCTAAACATGTTCCAGTTCCTATACAAAGATGTCTGATAATAACAATAGACTGAGTGTAAACAACCAAATAATCCAGACAAGCTTTTACTACACTTACAAACAATGGAATAAATAATATATTATTTTATACCCTGATCCATTTGAGAATCTAATCTTTTTTTCCAAAATATTACAGGGATACAAATGTTTTGGTTACATGGATCACTTTTGTAATGCTTGAGTCAGGGCTTGAGAATCTAATTTATTTTTGAACATTTTCTTATATATGTATATATTTTTGTATATATGTATGCAAATATATATGTATATATATTTTTTTTAATAGATAGAGTCTTGCTCTGTCACCCAGACTGGAGTGCAGTAGTGCTGTTATAGCTCACTGCAGCCTCAAACTCCTGGGCTAAAGTGGTCCTCCTGCCTCAGCCTCCCAAGTAGCTGGCACTATAGGCGTGTGCCACCATGCCTGGTTAATTTTTCTTATTTTTTTTTAGAAACAAGATCTTATTATGTTGCCCAGGCTGATCTCAAACTCCTGGCCTCAAGTAATCCTCCCACCTCAGCCTTCCAAGTTGCTTGGGTTGTGGGTGTGAGTCACCATGCCTGGCCTCTTAGATATAATTTATTAGATTATTTTAATGTTAAGAGTTCTCGAATGAATTTCATAACATGTTTGAAGAATAATGCACTATTTTACAAAGTTGAACTTACACAACAGACATCATTTAGTTAAAAAAAAAAAAAGAATTCCTCAGAAAAGCCATCCAGAAAGACTGATCTTTGGTATATCAACAGTTCTAAATTTCTCTCTTACCTGACCAAAAGAGATTTGCCTGTGCTAAAGAGTATCTTTTACTAGTCACTGGGTACATTTTAAATGTAAGCCTGCTTTCACTGTTCTACACTCCTACCTTAAAGTCCATGATGTTTTTATGATAGAGCATATCAAGTAGAATAAGAAGATTTATCTTTAAATTTTCATCAGATATTATTTATTCAAACATGTATATGTCAATTTGTCACATGGTCTTGATAGTAGAAGACAGTAGGTCATTTGGAGAGAAGTGTATGAAAAGGAAAGTAGAACCAAAATGTTATACATTAATACATAGTTATACATTAACACAAATTGAAAAGTTCCTTCTTTTATGGATAAAGTCTGTACTTCCACATATACCTTCCTGTGGGAGCTAGATCATTCACTTTTAGAAATTATCCTCAATTATGATCTTTGAAAAGGTCATCTTTGCACATAAATATATCTTTTTTTAAATTCCTCATAGCCAATTGACATTCTCTACATTTACTTGTATAACACTAACCTTCAGTTTGCCAACCTCAAAGACAATGGAAATTTTAACGATGTTGATCCTTATTATATATGGATAGGTTAAGTTATTTGTAAGTATTGGCAACATTGAAAAACATTTATTTGTAGAATATAGTGTCCTTATGAGACACACTTTATACAAAAAGAATGAATCTTTAAAGAACATGGCAGCAGAAGACTTTTATTTCATTCAGTAAAATGCCTGGCACACTGTCTTATGGAAGTGTCTCAAAAATGATTTGTTACCACACTACAGAAATTATTCCATAACATAGAGAAGGAGGGAATTCTCCCCAGCTCATTCTATGTAGCCAGTATCACCTTGATACCAAAGCCAGGAAAGAAAAAAAGAAAACTGCAGACCAATATCCCTTGTGAATATAGACGCAGAAATTCTCAATAAAACACTAGCAAACTGAATTTAGCAGCACATCAGAAAAGGAATCCACCACAACCAAGTGGGCTTCATCTCAGGATGCAAGAATAGTTCAGTGTACACAAATCAATAAATGTGATTCACCACATAAACAGAAGCAAAAACAAAGACCATATGACCATCTCAATAGATGCAGAGAAAACATTAGACAAAATTCAGCACCCTTTCATGATAAAAACCCTCAGCAAACTAGGCATAAAAGGAATATATCTCAAAATTATAAAATTGATATATGACAAACCCACAACCAACATCCTGCTGAAGGGGGACAATTTGAAAACATTCCCCCTAAGAACTAGAATAAGAGAAGGGTGCCCACTGCCAGTACTTCTATTCGACATAGTGCTGGAGGTCCAGCCTGAACAGTCAGGCAAGAGAAAAAAAGAAAGGGTATCCAAATCGGGAAGGAGGAGGTCAAACTATCGTTCTTCATTGACAACATGATCTTATACCTAGAAAACCCCAAAGACTCCATCAAGAGACTCCTGGAATTGATAAATTCAACAAAGTCTCAGAATACAAAATCAGTGTATATAAATCAGTAGCATTTCTATACACCAGTAACAGTCAAGCTGAGAGTCAAAGACTCAGTACCATTTGCAATAGCCACAGAGAAAATAAAATACCTGGGAATATACTTAACCAAGGAGGTGAAAGATCTCTACAAGGAGAACTGAAACACCGAGGAAAGAAATCACAGAGGACGCAGATAAATGGAAAAACATATCATGCTCATGAATTGGCAGAATCAGCATTGTTAAAAATATCCATACTACACAAAGTGATTTATAGTTCAATGCAATCCCCATCAAAATACCAATGTCATATTTCACAGACCTGGAAAAAATAATTCTGCGCTTCATTTGGAACCAGAAAAAAGCCCAAATAGCCAAAGCAATCTTAAGCAAAAAGAACAAATCTGGAGGAATCACATTACCAGACTTCAAACTATACTATAAG
The DNA here is from genome assembly GCA_963575035.1 of Avahi laniger. NCBI lineage: Eukaryota > Metazoa > Chordata > Mammalia > Primates > Indriidae > Avahi > Avahi laniger. The sequence continues at coordinate 11,250 of CAUYSK010124878.1, read as the reverse complement.
GCTATAGTAACCAAAACAGCATGGTATTGGTACAAAAATAGACATAGACCAACGGAACAGAACATAGAACCCAGATATAACCTGCTACCTACAGGCAACTGATCTTCGACAAAGCAGACAACAACATACACTGGGGAGAAAAAGCCCTATTCAATAAATGGTGCTGGGAAAATTGAATATGCAGAAGAATGAAACAGGACCCCTATCTCTCACCCCTCACAAAAATTAATTCAAGATTTATAAAAGACTTAAATGTAAGGCATGAAACCATAAGAATATTAGAGGAAAATATAGTAAAATCTCTTCTAGATATCAGTCTAGGCAAAGAATTTATGACTAAGACCTCAGTGGCAATCACTGAAACAACAAAAATAAATAAATAGGATTTGATTAAACTAAAAAGCTTCTGCACCACTAAGGAAACAATCAGCAGAACAAATAGACAACCTACAGAATCGGAGAGAAATATTCATAAGCTGTATAGCCAATAAAGGGCTAATAACCAGAATCTACAAAGAACTCAAGCAAATCAGCAAGAAAAAAACAACCCCATTAAAAAGCGGCCAGAAGGCATGAACAGACTGGGTGCAGTGGCTCACGCCGCTAATTCTAACACTCCGGGAGGCTGAGGCGGGAGGATTGCTTGAGCTCAGGAGTTTGAGACCAGCTGTCTCCACTAAAAACAGAAAAAAAATTAACTGGGCAACTAAAAATAGAAAAAATTAGACAGGCATAGTGTTGCACACCTATAGTCCCAGCTATTCAGGAGACTGAGACAGGAGGATCGCCTGAGGCCAGGAGTTTGAGGTTGCTGTGAGCTAGGATGACACCATAGCCTGGGCAATGGAGCAAGACCCTGTTTCAGGAAAATAAAAAAAAGACTTGAACAGAAGCTTTTCAAAAGAAGATAGACAAATGGCAAATAAACATGAAAAAATGCTCAACGTCACTAATCATCAGGGAAATGCAAACTAAAACTACGATGAAATACCACCTTACCCCTGTCAGAATGGCTTTTATTAAAAAGTCCAAAAACAATAAATGCTGGCGTGGATGCAGAGAGAAGGGACTGCTTATACACTGTTGGTGGGACTGCAAATTAGTACAACCTCTGTGGAAAGTGCTGTGGAGATTCCTCAAAGAACTAAATGTAAATCTACTATTTGATTCAGCAATGCCACTACTGGGTATCTACCAAAAGGAAAAGAAACCTTTCTATCGAAAAGGCACCTGCACTCGAATGTTTATTGCAGCACAATTCACAATTGCAAAGATGTGGAATCAACCTAAGTGCCCATCAATTCATGAGTGGATCAATAAAATGTGATATATGTGTGTCATGGAGTACTACTCAGCCTTAAAAAGTATGCCTTTTGCAACAATTGGATGGAATGAGATCATTCTAAGTGACATATCTCAAGACTGGAAAAACAAACACCACATGTACTCATATTAAATTGGAACTAACTGACGAGTACACATGTGCACAGAGGGAAGTAAAACTCAGTGGAAATCAAACAGAGGGGAGGAAGAGAGGGGCAAAAACCTACCTAATGGGTACAATGAACACTATTTGGGTGATGGGCACACCCATAGCTATGACTCAAGCATTACAAAAGCGATCCATGTAACCAAAAACATTTGTACCCCCTTAATATTTTGAAATAAAAATAAATAAAATTATTTATAAATTTAAAAATGATTTGTTAAATGGCTTGGTGGATGGTAAAATAACTTTTTAGACAATGCTAGTACTGTTTTTTGAGGTAAACGCTTCAGAAATTTTCTAAGTACATTGTCTGAAATCACTCAAAATATTACAGATGGTTACATATTTCCTTAATATTCTTCAAGTACTAAATAAAGCCTAGTAAGTCCAGTATCAAATGAAGTGTGGGACAGATGAAGCCATGTGAAGCAGATGGGTTGATTTTTTAAATGTATAGTAATGTAGTTCTGTATTCATTTTCAGTCTGCCATTATTTATGTCAGTATGCAATTACATCTAATTTATATCTCATAAAAAATTCTTTTCAGTCAAATGAAGGTAGAATTTATTTTTTAATCATACAGGTAACAATAGTAAAAGTAATTGTCATTGAATGATTGCTCACTATATACATTCAGGGCACTCTACTTAGTGCTTTAAATGCATTGTCTGATTTCATCTTAACCACCTAAGAAGGCATGGATACTGTTCTTATCTCCAATTTGAAAACAGTGATCTGATCCTTAGAGTTGAGTAACTTGTCCCAGATCACATAGCTGGGCAGTGACCAAACCCTAAATCCAGGCTCCCCAGCTTCAGATCACATTTTTAAAAATGTAAATTCTCCAACATAGAGATTACTATAACTAGATCTGACTTTCAGACTTTCCGTGATTCAATTCTTACATCTTTGAGAATATTCCCTGCCTTTGGTGAACACATGATCTACAAGCATATGCCTGGGTCACCTCTTCTCTTGTGATCATAAACATATTGTGAACAAGTGATCTGTTGAGTGCTTTTCTCAATATGCTTTTCTGTTTGATATACTTTTTCAAGGGAATCTGAGAGTTTTTCCCCAGCCTATTTATTAAATTCCCCTGAGACAAGAAAATACCACATGTGTAATATAGCCTATCAACACATGGGCTAACATTGAGAAAGCACGCTGTTCACGTCCTGGCTTATGAGAAGTCATTCAGTGAATGTGTATGCTTTCATTCACTGCTATATTCCAAAAAACTTGTTCTTTTAGCAAAGGATTAGTTTTTTAATTCTTCCACTGAAAAAGGAAAAAGCAGCCATTGACAACTTAATTAGAAAATGAATCCAAATAACTTTGGGTCTTCTAAATCAAAATATCCCATCCCTTATTTGTTAGATTTACCTATTAAAATAGATTTACAAATGTTAGTACAAGCAATAGGAATTTCACATAAACTGACAGCATAACTTGAAGAGAATATTTAATTTACTGTTTTATGTCTCATGTTTTGTAAGCTTTGGTTTAAAGCAGAAGTCTTTATTGAATTTAGAGATGGCTTGCACAAGTCCCCTTTTTTTTTTCATGCCAGAGAGAAAGTAGGGAGGAATAGAAAAGCTATATTTTTCTGATGAAGCAACAAAGCATAAGACCAGTTTTCACCATCAGAATTCAGTGTGGATCTCTGAGCTCTGGGGGCCTATTTGCTACTTTTAGGCATCACTCACCAGGTAATAACTGAAAGGGCAATCCCACAGAGTGCTTTATACCTCTGGCAAAGGTCCATTCCATCCAGGCTCCACCTATCCTATCGGACCTGCATCATGACCTGCAGGTAGAGTTAGTTGGTTTTTAAAAGGAAGGAATCAGTCTCCTTTTATCTAACTGATACTGTGAAGCAATGTTTAATCCTTTGAAAGATCAGTTGGTTGACATTCTGGAGGAGAATTATCTTTGAGGTTGGAAAGATTTATGACTCCAGCTTGTAAAAGTGGCAAATAGCTCTGCAAGAGAAGAAAGAAATCACCTGGAAAAGTTGTATTTAGCTGTGTTAGACTCGTTTAGGTAAGATTAAGTAATGGATATATTTTGTGGCACCTTCTGGATCAACAGTTGAACAAAGTGGAGAGATACTCCCAGCAGCAAATTGCCATCATTTACTTTTCTAAAAAACTTGATTAGTTTATTGATTTTTTGTTGTTGCTGCCCACCACTAAATTTGGAATGGCTTTGTTATTAAACCAAAGCTTGATAACAAAACCAATCAATACTTGCTACTGATACTTCTAAGAAGTGAAACATCTGATCATTTATAATCTTTTCTTAAAGTACGTATCACTTTACTCTTTAAGAATGGTAGTGCAAAGTGTGTCATTTCTAGTGAGTTTTCTGTAAGTTTCTCAATATGTAGAATCAGAATGATCATGAGATACCTAACCTAATCCTGGATTTTACACATGAGAAAACTAAGGTCTGCATACTTCTTTCATTTTATATTGCATTTGAAAATAATAAAAACAATGTACTAATGTTATAATTATTTTAAAGACAAAAAAGTCATCCATAATCCTACCTTTCAAACAGTTGTTTTCATTTTCGTGAAAATGAAATTTAGTTTCGTATAAATGTGCTCAAAAGTTGCCTATAACTTTATATTTTACCTATTTTTAACCATATATTGTAATTATTTTTTATACTTTCTAATAATCATCAGAATAAAATGTTTAATAAAATTGGGTGGATTCAAATACAATAGTATAATTTAACTACTATCCTTACTTTTGAACAGTTAGGTGGTCCCAAGTTTTTCTCTGTTATACATAAAGTAGGAATAAACATCTTTGTACAGTTGATGTTTCTTTAGAAGAAATTTTAAAAAATGTTATTATTGAGTCTAAGGATAATTGTAAAGCTCTTGATTAATACTACTTTATTCCAAAAGATCCTTAAAGATTTTTTTATATCATGGTTGTTTTTAAGAAATCACAAAATACTAAAAACCTGAGGAAATCAGTTATCAGTATCAAGTATATATTAATTTAAACAAGTATAATAAATTGACTTCATATAAATAAGCAAATCTTTAGAACAATCTTATCAAATTATTAATCTAGCAAGTAGTATATTTACATGATAATAAAAGACATCCTTTAAAGTCAAGCATAACTAAATGATGGGGGCATGTTCTGAGAAATGGTCGTTGTGCACACATCATAGAATGTACTTACACAAACTTAGGTGGTTTAGCCTACTACACGCCTAGGCTATATGGTACAACCTATTGTTCCTAGGCTACAAACCTGTATAGCATGCTACCTACTGAATACTGTAGGTAGTTTTGATATAATGTTAAGTTATTTGTGTATCTAAACATAGAAAAAGTAATGTAATCCTGTTATTAATACTGTAATCTCATGGGACCACAGTTGTGTATGTGGTCCATCATTGACAGAAAGGTCCTTATGTAGCACGTGACTGTATATCTACTTGGGCCTGCTGAAATTTATATTGAAGCCAGAGTTCTTTAAGTGTATGTGTGTGTATTTGTGCTAAACTATTCCCCTGGGTTCTGTCTCCTTCCTGAGCCCAGTTCTGGGCCTGTAGACTTTTACACCAATTTGCATCGGTCTGTATTCTACTTTCTTTGCTTCCTTTCTACATCTCTATCTGCACTGCTTCCTGATCAGTCTCTAGTTTACTCTAGATACTAATATTTTCCTTTTCTTGCTTCGCAGTGCTCCCTTGCAGCCTTCAAGACTCCCCCTTTTCTTCCTTCCCATCGAAACTCACTCAGAGATAGGAGTGCTCATTGGTATCTTCTCCTTGCCATCCTGAGATATGAACGCTTCCTCTTTTTCCCCTACTAAGTTGTTTATTAGTACAAATAAATTGCTCTGTCATTGCTGCATATCAGGTTAGGGTATGGCCAGAGTTCAAGCTCACTTTTCTTACTCTCACAGCTCTGATCAGTGTGCTCAAGTCTGGTGGCTCTTAGTGGGGCAGAAGGAAAGGATTTGCCAATATGGAGCTCTTGAGAATTCCTAGTGCCTTTCCCTGTGGTTATGAGAACTTGGCAACTCTTTTGATGTCTCTGTCTTTATCTGATCTTTGTTTCTTATCAAAGTAGCACAATTCCTACTGTAAAAGGAAAGGCCTTCTGATTCAAGGCCCTGCCCTAGTCTCCAGCATTTAAAGGGTCCTTCTCTGTCCTGGAGAAGGGAGAAGCCTGGGCAAACCATCGAAAGGGGACTAAGGGCAACTTACTACTTCTCTTATTAGAAGCATTTCTCTTAGAAATGCTTGGTTTTAACAGAATAAAAGAATTTTGTATGTAATTATTATAACCAGTTATTTTTTACACCTAATTACTGTGTAGTTTTAGATCATTTAATTTTTATCTTATTAACTTTTAAAGTTTTATTTGATATTATTTGATCAAAACACTGAATATAGTTTAATTTCAATTTCATGGTTTGTTTTTGTTATGGCCATTTTCCAAGATGGATAATTTTTTCAGGAAAATTGGTTAATATTTTATATTAGATTTTTCTTCTAATGATTTAAGTGTTTCATATTCTCCACTGTTAGGTCTTAGCTTCACTAAGCTATTTTTTGCTCATTAAAATTAACCCAGTTATTTAGAGATAGTGGTAAGGAAGAGATGAAAACCATTCTGACAGTATAGAACAGAGACGTGAGCCAGGAGGCTGAGGAAGCCTCCTTTTCATCTAGACACGTTAGAAAAAATTGACGGGAAAGAAAGTGTCAAAGTTATGTTTATTTTGACAGAGGGTTTGTTCTCCCCCTTGTTCATATAATGGCACAATCTTTCAAAAGCCTGCTCAAAAAAATGGAACACTCTGATTTTTTGACCTGAAAGAGATTTTCAGAAGCTCCATGCATCTGATTATGCAGGTAATTTGTGAGCTCTTGTGTAAGCTCTGTACCACAGCACTGAATAATGATCTGGTACCAACTTATAATTAATATCTGTCAGGATTTACAGCGTAGGAGAGTGTGGAAGGAACAGCCTTGTTAATCCATCCAGACAGTGTGTAAAATAAATTTTTATACCTTTGTGGAAACTTTGGAGAGCAATTTACTATATTCCTATGTGTGGGTTTCATAGAAGTGTCTTTCTTTATATCCTTGGTTTTTCTGTGGGAACATTTGTCACAGATCATTCTTTTAATTTTATTTACTATTATATAAAGCAATATTTTAGGCTTTGGTACTTAAGAGAACCCAGGGGAGATTTGCTTTACTATTATATAATGTTAGACCTCCCAATATAGTCTCTTAGTTTCAGAAAATTACAGAAAGCAGGCAGAAAGACAAACTAAGCCAACAAAGAAATGGAAATCAGGAACTCTGGGATGTTAAACTGAAGTCTTCTCATATACAAAATAGCTTAGCCAGCATTCTTGGGGTATATTGTACTTTGTTCAGGCTATCAGCGAATTTCTACATATTGTAGCTTAAAACAGGGCTATGAAACCAGAGAATCTTAAAGCTGAAAAGTATCTTAAAGGTTATTTTATAACCAGACATAGCAATTCCTTTTATAGACAGTTGCTTACTTACTCTTTGTTAAGCATTTCTGTGGCAGGAAGCACATTTAAAAGGTAATTACAGGCCAGGGGTGGTGGCTCACACCTGTAATCCTAGCACTCTGGGAGGCTGAGGAGGGAGGATCGCTCAAGGTCAGGAGTTCAAGACCAGCCTGAGCAAGAGTGAGACCCCCGTCTCTACTAAAAATAAAAAGAAATTAGCTGGACAACTAAAAATATATACAAAAAATTAGCCGGGCATGGGCTGTAGTCCCAGCTACTCGGGAGGCTGAGGCAGAAGGGTTGCTTGAGCCCAGGAATTTGAGGTTGTTGTGTGCTAGGCTGATGCCATGGCACTCTAGCCCAGGCAACAGAGCAAGACTCTGTCTCAAAAAAAAAAAAAAGAGAAAAGCTAATTACAGTTATTAATCTAGTCCCAATAACTCAGAGAGAGTGCTGAGGAAGCATAACAGTGATCTTTTGCCTGATGAAAAAATAGTAATCAAAAGCCTTCAAAGAAAACAATGTTTTAACAAGCGCCTCTCTTGGTGGTCTGCAATTGGGAACCCATCGATTCTTGAAATATCTCTGATATTTCCATTTCTGTTTGTTTGAATCAAAAAAAGAAACTGACACTTATATTGGTCTAAGGGATTTGATTTGCCTAGCTTCAAAACAAATGAGTATTAGAATCTACCATTTCTTTCTCTCTTCCCTTGCATGATCCCAGGCTTTACTCTCTGTTTTCCCCTCTACTTTAGCCCCTAAGAAAAAAAAGGAAAATGAGAGAGGAAGAACATAAGCTTGATAATGGGTGCTGACTCTAGTTATGTCAGTCAGAAATACTGCTAGAGTCTGGTTACTCATGTGCTTTGATAACTCTTTTATCCTGCAGGCTTACTGCGGATTTCTCCGTCCCGGAGTTTCTTCAGAGAATCTTTCTGCAGTGGCCACTGGAAACTGGGGCTGTGGTGCCTTTGGGGGTGATGCTAGGTTAAAAGGTGAGTAAGGTGTTGTAGAAAAGGATAATAGCATCCTGACCACGAAAAAAGTCTTTCAAGCCAGATTTCTAATGTTCTGTCATAATAAGAGACCACAAACATCTAAGAGAAAGGGAAAAGAATATTTGACACCATCGTCTTTTTTCCTTTTATGTTTAAAGGAATTCTTACTTTCATTTATTATTTCCCTACAGAGGTCGCTTATCTCTTCGATCTACCAGACACACTATTTATTTGAATATAGGGAGGTCAGGGGAAGAATCTATAATGACTATGAAGTTTCAAACCAAAGCATCCATTCAAGCACTTTCCTTCACTGGAGTGATTTTTATGGACAGATTTTATGGAACCGGGCATCTCCCATGTTCTGGGCACTGTTGTAGAATACAAAGATGAGTAAGATGTGGTCTCTGCTTTGGGATTCACGGTCCAACATATGAGAGAGAGACGTAGACAAATGCAGCAGTAATGAGTGCTTTAGTAAAGGTCCGTGGTGCGGCGGGAGAATAGCTTGGGAGAGCTGTGCGAGTGGCACAGAGAAGGAGGCGTTTGGGTACCCAAGAAAGATGAACATTTCTTGTGTTTTATTGTTTATGGCAAAAAAAAAAATCACGAAACCTGATCAGCAGAGCTGTTGGCCATTTACCAGATTGACATTTACTTTACTTTTTAAAGTATCAGTTATAGAAAATAACATTATATTATTACTTAGGATGATTGCTGTTCCATTTCATCCCACTGGTCTGACACCAGCTGAGTGTACCACAATACGATTCTGACACTGACTACCTCAAATTAGTGCAGATTTCACAGGTAAGGACAGAGTCCCCAAGACTGCTCCCACTTCTAACTCCAGCCAGAAGTTTCAGGGGGTCCCCAGGCCACTCACATTTTTGACCAACTGGCTACCAATCCAGGATTTCCCATGACCCCCACCTGAGGTTCAGTAATTCACTGGAAATACAAAACTCAGAAAGTCCTGTACATACAGTTGCAGTTTTATTGTAAAGGATACACATAGGGCGAGGCCTGGGAGGGAATGCAGAGCTTCCACTGCTTCTCTCGTGGTGTGTCTTCTGGCACCTCACTCTCCTGCTTAGTGATCGGCCACATGGTTGAACGTAATCCCCAGCCCTTCCTCACTCCAGGAGGTCAGGCTATCTGGATTGTCTCATTAATATAACAAATTCCAGGGGTTTTTGAAGCTCTTGCTGAGAGCCTAAGACTAAGACCTGACAGATTTTTTTGTTATGTCACTGATATCAAAGTAACAATAAAGCAAACATAAAACAGCCAACTGGTCTTGATAGCCAAACTAGATCTAGATAAAATCCATCTCCTTGGGAATAGAACAATTGAATCTGTCATAATGTCAGATTGCATTCCTCCCCAACAGTAAAAAGCTTGTTATTATTTTTACAAAAAATGACACTTTTTTGAAAATCCAGAAAAATACCATGAAGTATATAAAAATTATCAGAATTAATGTTAACATTTTGGTGGCCATCCTTTTAGACATTTCTGTGTGATGATACGTTACTATTAATGAGATCACACAGTCTGTTCTCTAACCTCTGTTTGAAAACACTACGGTCTCATAGATGGTTTTCAACACTAACAAATATAGGTCTACTCTCAACATGTTGTATACATAAATATGCCATAATTTGTTTCACAGTTATTTGTTTTCATTATCTTACAATACTACCATGTACAATTATATATTATGTATAATTATCTTCTTAGGGTAAATTTCTAGAAGTAAGAATATTTACTTAAAGGATATGTGTATTTTGTATTTCGATACTTGTTGCAAATTGCCCTCTAAATGGCTGTGTGAATTTACACGGTCTTCCTTGTATGAGCAACCTCACCAAGATGGAATGTTGCCAATCTTTTTAATTTCTCTGAGATTCAGCAAATTTCATATGCTTATTGGCCATTTGTTTATTTTGTGAGTTGCTTTTTTATGCTTCCTGCCCATTTATCTCTTTGGGAATAGCTTTAATTTTTTACTGGCTAATAATAACTCTTTGTATATTAAGAAATAATAATTGCTTAACAGTTAAACAAAAACAGTGCAGATTTTTTTCGGTTTTTTTCACTTATTTCAGCCTGTTTGGCTGTTGCCATAGTGAATTATTCTTACGTGTTCAGATTTTTGTGGTGTACTTAGAAAAATCAATCCTGTCCTGTCACCTCATTCTAAAGACTTTCCACCCACATTTTCTACGAATTCAGAAACGAAAACTGCGTTGCACTTTTTTTCCGTGTTGAAAGTCTGTAAAAGAAAGAATTTCTGGTTTTTATTTTATGAAATTCTTTCTCATCCTGAATTTGTTTGAGAAAACCTGTTTTTCACTCTGGGCTTATTGATCTTATGACAGACATGTTTTTTGTTTTTCACTTAAGTAAAATGAATGACTAGGTTCGTGTCATCAATCCAGAAACCAGGTCTGCCATAAGCCACGGTCATTTGTGATGGACAACTTGGAATGCTTTATAAATGTGTTCACTTTCACTTCCTTCCCCCTACCCCCAGCTTAAAAGCCTTTCTCTCAGATCACAGCTTTGCTTGCGACTGTGACTATCAAGTGTAGTATTCAAAGATTTCCAAATGTAATTCATTGTTTCAATTATTGAGATTTAAACTTTGGAGTAACTCTTTGACATCTCTCTTCCCTTTATTAGCTTGAATAATTGCTAAAAAATTAGAAGTGGCTATAATGTCGTTCAGTGGAAAATTGGTTACTAAAACTGATTTTGAAAAAAAAGAAATTATGCTGTATCTGTATAATGAAATATTATGCAGCTACTAAAAACCATTACAGAAATAGATCTGCTGACATGTTTTTGAAATATTGCTAGATATGGAGAAATACATAATACATGGTATATGGCATATGACCCATTTTAAAAATTAAATTATGAATATAAAATACTACACAAATTTCAGGTTCTCTGTGGTTATCTGTTCATGCGTTAAGATTAACTGTGGTTGTCCCAAAGTGGGCGATATAGATTTTCTTTATTTTCTTTTTAATGTGTATTTTCCTGTTGTGATCATATATTGTTTTTGTAACAAAATCTGTAAAATTTGGATTCAGTCAAAGGGCCACACTCAAGGATCCAAAGGGCCCCAGTTAGAGAGGTTTGATGTCCGTCTACAGCAGCAGCCAGTGGCCCCCTACACAGCCCATGCTACCAATGGGGCTCTCTCTGTCCTTC
>CAUYSK010124875.1:0-11393 GCA_963575035.1 Avahi laniger | reverse complement strand
ATCAGTTAATACCAATTGATGATGAGTACATGTGGTGCTTGTCTTTCCATTCTTGGGATACCTCACTTAGTAGAATGCATACATTTTACATAAATTTTAACTTAAAAAAACTGAAACCAACATAAGTTCATCTCAGACTTGGCACAAAATAGGCGCTGACGTTCAATATAAGAAGATGGATTTCTGCCACTTGTTAGTCTTCCACTCTTTGCTTTTTGTAGAAGCAGCCAAATACTATCACTCTTGCTATAATAATGAGAAATCACCAAATGATGTATAAAATAATTTTATAAATGCATAAAAGAACTAGGGATGGAAAAATGTTCATATGAAGGAAACTTCAGAAAGTAGTGAGCCTTCTGTAAGTGAGTAGAGACTGGTGCCTACTTTTCCTCGTGGAAGCATGGGTGAGGTGAGAAGGGGTATGCAACTGAAATACATTTGAGGGAAGACTTTGTTGGGGTAAGAAGAAATCATCTGATCTTTTAACAACATTATGGGCTGGCATGATGGATTAGAATAAGGAAGAGACTTGGATGCAGAATTAATTCTACTGCAAATAAGTGCTTCCTCGGGATTGGGGAACCCTACGCACAAGATATTTGAAATGAATGTTGAATTGAAAGTAGCTAAATATGCAACCAGGACACGATCTATTTTACTGATGAATTTGAAGGTATCAGCTCTCAACATAGCTTTCTGATACAGGAAAAATTATCAACTGCAGTTTTTGCTATCCTTTTGCAAACAAAGACTGACATGTAACAAAGAATTATGAGACATGAAGAGAAGTAGAAACATGACAAATAATTCAGAGAAAAAATAGTCAAGACAAGAAGATATTGGAATAAGCCAATAATGACTTTATTTCTTGGAAACATATTAAATAAATTCAAGAAAAGATGAAAATTTCAGAAGAGAAAAAGAAAAACTAAGAACCAAATTAAATTCTTGAATTGAAGAATATAGAATCTGAAATAAAAAATTCATTAGATGGATTTACAGTAAGACTGAACATAGCAGAAGAAAGAATCAATGAATGTGAAGGCAGTCAATTGAAATTATACAAAATGAAGCATAGAGAGGAAGATGAATCAAAACCAGAAATGAGGAGGGGATGGGTATATTTACACCTAATGGGTGTGGTGTGCACCATCTGGGAGATGGACATTCTTGAAGCTCTGAGTGGGTGGGGCAAAGGCAATACATGTAACCTAAACATTTGTACCCCTCTAATATGCTGAAATAAAAAGAATTAAAAATAAAATAAAATAAAATGCAAATCCAATAAAAAATAAAATAAAATATTAAAAACATTATTTAAAACTGAAAGGCAAAACTATGAAATTTGTATAAAAATTATGAGAATATCTTCATTACATTGGACTAGAGAAGACTGTTTTCTTTCCCCAAGAAGACACTAGGGAAAAAAAAGAATAATGGAAAAGATTGGGAAACTTAAATGTATCAAAATTTAGAGCTCCTCTTAACAACAACAGAAATCTCTGAGGGGAGCGGCAAGGAAAATCTCAAATTGAAAACAGTTTCATGATAAAGTATATATAAATGATGAAAGATTTTAATTCAGAGAGTGTGTGTGTGCATGTGTTTGTATACATGTTGAGATACATATATATATACCTAAATTGAAAAATGGCAAAGACTTGAATAGTCCCTTCCATCCATGTGGAAACTCAAATGAGCAATAAATAAATGAAAATCTATGTTCAACCTCATTAACAATCAGGGAAATGCAAATTTGAAAAAAAATGATGATAGCATTTCATCATATTGAGAAAAATTAAGATGTCTGACAATATTAAGTGTTAGTAAGGATGAGAAGCAACGGTAATGCTTATTTATTGGTGGTGGGAGTGTGAATTGGTAGAACCACTTTGAAAAACATTATAGCACTCCATGGTCAGGCTGAATACGCTCAACGATTCCACTCTTAAGTGTGTATCCCAGAGAATGTGTTGCACATGTGCACCAGGAGAAGTACAAAAGAATGTTCATGGCAGCATTGTTAGTAATAGTTAGGAAAAATTCCAGGTGTCCATCAACAATAGACCTGATGAATGAAGTCTGAGAAATTTATGCAGTAGAATACTATATATTAATCACAATGAGAATGGATGAACTACAGCAACATGTATTTACATGGTTGAAATATACAAATTTATTTTTCAATAAAGTGAAAGTACTTGAAGAATTTCTACAATATGATTCCATTTATATAAGAGTCAAACAGAGCAAAACTAATGCGTCAGTTTGGATCCATTCATGGGTTATAGTCTGTAAACACACACACAACAATGGAATGGAAGGATACTGGTTATTTTTAGTAGAAAATAGAGGACAGCATGTTATCAGCCAGGTCCAGGTCTCTGCCTGCACAGAGTAAGTCAATCATTGTGACATGGGTTTTGTAAAAGAGAAAAAATTTAATTACAAGGCCAGGAAGCAGGAGAACAGTTCTGGAATCTGGCTTCCTGAAGACAATAAGGTTTAGGAATATATGTTAGGGAAGTGGGGAGGTCTAAGGAGTGGAGAAAGGTGATTGGCAGTGGGTACAAATGAAGTAACAGGTTTATTCTGTGCAAGTGTGGTCAGGGTTCATGGCATTTTGTAGGACATATGTAGGGAAAAGGGTGGCGTTAACATGATCTGAGGGTGGACTTTTTGGCCCCGTTGAAGGGTGGGTGGTCTCAACTGGTTGTACTGGACAGGAGCTGGTCCAAGTTCCTGAAAAACAACTGAAGCACCATGGTGACTTATAAAGGTTATCTATGAAGTAGCCAATGAAGCTTAAGTTTCAGCTTTCAGCCACAAAGCCTTCAGCTTCGTGAAATATGGAAACAAACAAATAAACAACCCCCCCCAAAACAAGTGACCAAGAGCAAACAAAGCAGGCAGACCTGATCAAATCAACCCCTTGGTTTCAAATGCAATTGAGAAGGGGCACCCAAAGTTGTTTTGAAGGCACTAGTAATGTTCCATTTCATATCCTGTATAAATGTTCAGTTTCATATCCTGTCTATCCTATGTATCCTGGATACATAGGCATTCACTTTTTTGTTAATCTTTAAACGCTAAGTATATATTTTCATACTTTTCTCTGTGGAATACTTCCCTTTCTCCAGTTAATTCAGGATACTTCCTTACTCCCATACCCTCTTACTTTCTCTCTGGGGGGTCATATAAATTCTGTGACACAGAAAAGTTTACACATTCTCCTGTCATAAGAGTGGAATGGAGGCATTTGTTGGAATAAACATTATCCACGAATTATTCATCCTTTTTCCTCACTTCCCACAATCAATCAAACACCAGGTCATGTTCTTTTTACTTCCAAACACATTTCTTGAATTTGCTTCCTTATTTCTATTTTCACTACTCAGTTTGGTCCTTGATTACCACTCATCTGTACTGTAGTTGTAGTTTCCTAAATATTCTACTTGTTTCCAGTTTTGTTCTTAAATTTTATTCCCCACAATGCAGTCAGAGGCATCAACCTAAAACACTATCTTTATTAAAATATTTCATAGTCTCCCTATCCCTTATATTTCAGATTTCTTATAGTTTAAGCAAAATTTCTCATAACCTGGATACTTTTTCTCCAGCTCTTGTTACTCCCAATATTCTAATTATCTGCCGGTAATACACAGCTGCTAACACCCCTTTATACTTCACTTTATTTCTTACCACCTTTCATTTGCTCATGCTCTTCCTTTTTGTTTGGAATACTCACACATTTCTTCACTTTGTTAATCCTTGTTTACTTTCAGGACTCATACGAGACATCATTGCGTTTGGAAGCCTTCCCTGAACCACTTCCTCTGTGATTTTGTATTACTTTATTAATTAATCTGGTTTTTCACCTACTAGATTACTTTTTTTTATATGTCTAGCTCTCCCACTAGACACAAGCACCTGGACTACAGAGATGACTTCTCATTCATCTTTGTATTTGGAGCACCCAGTATAGTTGCTGGTTCCCCAGAGCCACTCAGTATTTGTTGAATTGAACAGTATTTTGGGGACACTGACTTGAAACTATAGTATTACGATGGAAATATTACAGATTGACAGGGTCAGTCTCCTGATGTCTATATTTATTTTTCTATTTGATATAAGTGATTTGAAAAAACCCTCTGTGTTAATTACTTAATTATAATTATCCTAAAGTTACACCAAACTCTACCTTTACATATTTTCTGTCACTCTGTCTCTGGCTCTGTTTATATTTCTGTCTCTCTCTCCCTCCCCTCCCTTTCTATATATGTATATGTATATATGTAGCAAATATTTTACAAAAATGCACAGGGAACAAATATGAGGAAATGGGGTTAGAGGTACAGATTTCCTGCATTCAAATGGGAGCTCCACCAACTTTATGCTTAGGGAAAAGATTAAGTGAAAAATAAAAATAAAGCATTAATGCTGCTTGACATAGGTGAATTAATAAACATTGGCCACCATATTTACATTTGTTTTTAACCATGGGCTTAAACTATTATCTAGACATTTTCCTTTCTTTGGTTATGTTTGAATATTAAATGTTTATGTCCCCTTAATTTATGTTTACTCTTAATTTGTATTTTTTTCATTCATTGTATTCTCCTGGACCAGATTCAACATTTTCTTTTAAAACTGTTGCTATAGAAAATTAACCTTTGTTTTATCAAAAAGTCCCAAAACAATAAATGTTGGCATGGATGCAGAGAGATAGGAACACTCATACACTGCTGGTGGGACTGCAAACTAGTGCAACCTCTATGGAAAGTAGTAGGGAGACACCTCAAAGAGATACAAGTAGAACTACCATTTGATCCAGCAATCCCATTACTGGGCATCTACCCCAAAGAACAAAAGACGTTCTATAAAAAAGACATCTGCACCCAAATGTTTATAGCAGCACAATTCACAACTGCAAAGATGTGGAAACAACCTAGGTGCCCATTGATACATGAATGGATTAATAAAATGTGTTATATGTAAACCATGGAGTTCTACTCAGCCACAAAAAACAATGGCGATATAGCATCACTTGTGTTGTTCTGGATAGAGTTGGAACCCATTCTACTAAGTGAAATATCCCAAGAATGAAAAAACAAGCACCACATGTACTCACCATCAAGTTGGTATTAACTGATCAACACATAAGTGCATATATAGGAATACCATTCATCGAGTGTCAGGCAGATGGGAGGGGGAGGAGGGGATGAATATATACACACCTAATGGGTGCGGTGCACACTGTCTGGGGGATGGACATGCCTGAAGCTCTGACTTGGGTGGGGCAAGGGCAATATACATAACCTAAACATTTGTACCCCTGTAATATGTTGAACTAAAAAAAAATAATTCCATGGTATCCTATTAGCTGCACAATATAAATCTGGAAGCAACATTTAATAAAGATATGTTGATAAACTGTTAAAAAAAGAAAATTAATCTTTGGATGGTCCTGTTCACATAAAACTAATATTGCTAATATTTCTAATATTAATGTTCTCATTGGTTCTCATTTCTACTTTGCATTGACATTTATACTTTGCAAATTAAAATTTTTATGGACTAACAGGTCATCAATATTTCTCCCACCTAGATTTTTGTAACTTCCATTGTATTCATTCCATTGCATCCCCCAGCCATGCAGAAGTTAATAAGTGGATAGCTAGACAAAGCAATAAATTGTATGGGCTACTTCAGTGTATTAAAGTGCATGTGAAGAGGCTATGGTTTATATTCCTAGTGTAGAATTTCATAGTGTAGAATTAGTTTTAAAAGCATAAAATTGTTCACACAGTTTTTCTTTCTGTTAATTTTATTCGATTATAATTTACTTTCCTTATTATTCAAAGGCTGTGTTTTGGCTTCATGGCCAAAAAAAAAAAAAAAAAAAATACTTAGTAGGAGAAAGAAAAGGTAATTTACAGAAAAAGATGGCACCCCCAAGTGACCCATTAACCACTTTTTCCCTTAGTTACCTTGGGAAAACCAGTGTGATTCTAGAAAACAATTCCCATAACAGACCGATTTCTGGCTGGCAACAGTAGATCTCTGAAGTTCCATTTGGTCACTACCCAAGCACAATTAGTGCTGTTAATTAACTATGGCAGCATTTTGTGTAACTATTTGCACAGGGGAGTATTATGCAACACAGAGAAACTTTCTCAGTTGTTCTGACTCCCTGAAGATGCAGTTGCCTTATACCGTGAGTCAGAGGAGCAAAATTTCCCTTGTTTATTGTGTTTCAGTGTAAAAGTCTGAGTGCATTGGCAGGATTAGCCTCTGGCAATGGTAGTTGGCATGAAGGCCTCCAGACAAGGGTAGTTATAGATTGGAGACTTTGTGTGGCACTTGTTCAAAAAGCTTTGGTTTTGATTTTATGTATTTATTATTTTTAAGCTGTAAAATAAAACACAATACAGAAAATGTCACAAATTTATAGCTCGATCAATTTTTATAAAGTAACCACATTTGTAATCATCACCCATGTCAAGACTTAGAACTTTGCCAGACATCTCACAAATCTTTTATGTGACTCTTCCTAATTTTAAGCACCTTTCTCTTCAAAAGTAACTATTATATGATCCTGACTGTTACAGTAAAGCCTTTTTTTTTTATTTCAGCATATTATGGGGGTACAGATGTTTAGGTTATGTATGTTGCCCTTGCTCCCCCTCCCCCGCTAAGTCCGAGTTTCAAATATGTCCATCCTTTGGGTGGCGCGCATTGCACTCTTTGTGTATGCGTATACCCGTCCCCTCCTCCCTCTTTTTGCATTTTCATAGCTTTGCCTTCCAAGTGTGCATTTCAAGACACTATCATTTAGTCTTGCCCATTCTTTTATTCGGCATGTTTTTAAAATCTCATCTAATACACAGGTTCCCTTCCAAACTTTTCTTTCCCATATAATTTATTTGTTGAAAAAATTTTTTTTTGTCACTTGATTTCTTACACTCTGAATTTTGCTGATTACAGACTCAGAGTGAAAAGCAACATTTCCAGTAACCTTTGTATTTTATCCAAATGGTAGTTGAATCCAGAAGTTTGACTAGACACATGTTTGATTCTATTTTTGGTAAGATTATGGGTGGTGGTATGTTCATTCACCAAGAGATTTAATTATGACTTTTCTCCTCTGTTAGTAGCACCTGTTAATGCTCAATATGTATACATGTATGTATATGTGCATATATACATACATGTGTATATACATATATAATATATATTATAATATACTCACATTATATAGAGAGAGAAAGAAAGAGAGAGTGAATGAGATAGAGAGTATGTTTATGTTGGTAACACCAAATTTAATCCAATCCAGTGGGATGATTCTTGTTTTTTCCTATTCCATATTTGTATCTCTGTCCTTTCATAGTGAGAACCCTGGGTCCTAAAAACATAAATATATTTATTTGTTGGCTTAATCCTCAAATGCACATACAATCGTTTCAGAATTGCTCTATTCATACCAGTATAAAAAAGAAAAGAAACCTAACAGGAAGATTTAACAATTTTATTGCTTCAGAAATAATATATAGTCAAAATACTATGTTCCAAAGTGAATTTGAAATAAAGGAAAAAACAATTTAAAAAGTTAATTAGATTAATTCTTATTTTTTTCTCCTTCAGTTTGATTATGTCATTAATTCATTGGGAATATATTTCAATTCATTTGTTTCCCATTACATTAAATTTTTGGGTCTTTTAACAATTTATCTTTGCTTAATATTAAATATTGAATATGCAAAAGATTAACTTAACTAAAAATTTAATATTATACATAAAAGCATTCTTAAAGGATTGGCCCATTCTCCTATATCCCTTTTGCCAAATTCCCTACCAATTCTCTCAGAGACAACATATATTATCAGATTCTGACACTTTTTGCTGCATTTTTCTTTGAAAAAATCAGTTAATATGTTTTCATATTTCTCCTTTTTTGTTAAACAAAATCTGAGTACTATGCATACTCTTTTGCACTTTGTCTTTTTCACTTATGAAGTCATTCTCTATCAGTTCTTGACTTTTTATAGATGCATAGTACTCCATTGTGTGTATGTTTCATAGATTATTCAACCTATATCTCCAATATTTGCACATATATGTAGTTTTCAATATTTTGCAATCATTGCTACATATATATTTTTGTGTTTTTGGTGGTGTGTCTGCAGGGCAAATTACTAACAGTGGGATTATGAATCAAAGGCGAATGTATCTATAGTTTTATTAAATATTGCCAACTTTCCCTCTCTAGGGATTTAATTGTTTTGCATTCTCATGAGAAACTTACTGTTTCTACACAGTCTTGCCAAGATCTTTGACATTTTTAGCAACCTATGTGTGAGAAATGGTATCCCAGTGTGGTTTTAGGCCTTTATCTTATTATGGATGAAGATGAAATTTTTTATATGTTTAAGAGATATTTTTATATCTGTTTTGGGAGTGTATATCTCTTTTGCCAACAGTTTCAGTTTTTTCAGTTGAGGCAGAATTCCTCTTTCATCTTCTCTCTAGATGTCCTATCCCTTATTGATACTTGGATATTGAAGGCTTCAATTATTTTTGTAGAACTGTCTATCTTCCTTCAATTCTCTCAGTGCTTGCTTCACAAATTTTGGTGTTCTGTTGCTTAGTGTGCCTGTGTTTATAATTGTTATATCTTCCTGATTAATTTTTAAAATCAATATATAATGTTCTTTGTAACAGTTTTTGACTTAAAGTCTATTTTGTCTGATATGAGTATATTCACTTCAGATCTCTTGTTTATTACTTGCAAGGAATATCTTCTCCCATCCTTTCTCTTTTAACCAATTTGTGTCTTTTCATCTAAAGTGAGTCTCTTGTAGACAATATAGTTGGATCACTTAAACAAATTCATTCTGTCAATCTCTTTCTTTAGATTGGAGAGTTTAATCCATTTGTGTTTAATGCAATCACTAACAAGGAAGGGCTTACTACTACCATTTTGCTATTTGTTTTCTGTGTGTCTTATTCTTTTTATCTTTCTCCTCCTCATATTGTATAATTTCATTTGATCTCCCAAGTTTATTGATTCTTTATTCTACCTACTCAAGTCTTCTACTGAAATACACTAGTAATTTTTCATTTAGTAATCACGCTTTTCAACTTTAGAATTTCTGTTTGGCTCATTTTTATAATTTCTATATCTTATTTATATTCCTAATTTGTTGTGGGGCATAGCTGTCTTTTTGATTAGTAATTTTTCTAAACTATTTTTGTAGTATCTTTATTCTTTCTTATGTTCGATTTCTGAAGGCTCAATTCCTTTAGCTTATGTTCATTTAGTGATTCAAATGAGATTTTCTTAAATGCTAGGAGGCAAAAAAGAAAAATAAATAGAGAAAAAGAAGAAAAAAGAAAGAAAGAAAAATGAAGGAGAAAAACCGCCCCAAAGCCTCTCCCAATCTTTATTAATCCAAAGAATGAGAAAAAGGAGTAAAATTGCAAAAGTCATAAATAGGTAAATGAAAATGAAACACGAATACAATATAACTCACTCAAAACATGCTAATAATTATGTTAAATATAACAGTTAAACATTCCAATTAAATATCAGAAATTTTCAGACTGTACAAAAAGTAAGACTCAACTTGTTTTCAAGAGACGTACTTTGTATCTAAAGAAATAAATAGTTGGAAAGTAAAATGATGGAAAATGATGTACCATACCAAAAGCTGGAATGACACTATCATTACCACACAAGTTGGCTTGAAGAAAAAAAGTATTACCAGAGATAAAGAATGACATTTCATAATAACAGAAGGATAAATTTCTCCAGAAGATATTACAGTACAAAATAAGTGTGTGCCTAGTAAAAGAGCTTCAAAACCATGAAGCGAAAACTGATAGAATCAAAATATAATTGATATTTTAACAATTCTCTTTCAATAACTCTTTTTATTTTTGAGAGAGAGCAAAATAACGCATTCTCTACAAGGGTGCATGGAATGTTCACCAAGATAGGTCATAAACTAAATCTCAAAAAATATTTGTCAAAAGACAAAGAGAATTCTGAAAGAAGCAATAAGTGAATCCCCGTGACTATCAGTGGATTACGCAGCAGAGACTTTACAGGTCAGGAGATAATGGGATAATATGTTCAAAATACTGAAAAGAAAAAATCTTCCAACCAAGAATACTGTATTGGGAAAGTTATCTTTTACAAATAAGGGAGAGAGAAATTCTTTCCCAGACAAAAACTAAGGGATTTCATTACCACAACACCAGCCTTATAATAAATGCTTAAGGGAGTTCTTCAAATTAAGACAAAAATATGCCAAATAACAACATGAAAATATCAAAGGATAAATCTCATTTCTAAGAGTAAATATAATGACAAATACAAAATAATGTAACACTGTAATGGTGGTGCATAAATTACTTATAACACTAATGTAAAAGTTAAAAGGTAAAAATTTGTTAATGACTACATAATATAAAAAGAAACAAATCTGATGATAAAAACACAACATATGTGTATGGGAGAGTAAAAGTATAGAGTTTTCGGATGTGATTGAGTTATGTTGTTATCAACTTAAAATTGATAGTTATAACTGCAAGATATTTTTTGCAAATTTTGAGCTCACCCCAAAGAAAAAAATTTGTAATAGATATACAAAAGATAAAGAGGAAAGAATCAAAGCAAATCAGCACAAAAATTATAAAATAACAAGGAAAAGAGCAAAGGAAGAAGAGAGGGACAAAACAAGAGCAAAACAGAAAAAGATCAATTAAAATGGCAATAATACATCCTCACTGATCAATAATTACTTCACCTATCAATAATTACCAAGTGGGGGGGGTGGAGAAAAATGGCGGATTAGGGGAGACCTCCTGGCTCTCTGCTCCCACAGTGGGAGGTGAAGAACACAGACACGCACACGCGAGTGAGGCGCTCTCCCACAGGATCGGCTGTGCGAAGCTGCAAAGAAGCAGCGAGGGACAAGCAGCGCCGCAGATAAAGTAAGGAGAACTGTAGAAACACCCGGAGGGAGTGGGACAAAGGGAAGTGCAGCGCGGGTCAGCCGCGCCCGCGGCGGGCTGGCCCGGGCGGAGAGATCTGACTCACAGGAAGACGACTCTTCCTTCCCCAAACCCCACTCCCACGCAGGCAGGGAAGTGCCAGAAGTCGGAGCAAAGCGGTAGCGCAGACTGCCGAGCGGTGGGGAGCCGAGACAGGAGCGGGCCTGAATCCAGTGTGACCAGTGTCCTTATAAAAGGGAATTTGGACATGAAACGTACATGCATGCAAGGAGATGTGAAACTGAAAATAGGTTTACAAGCCAAGGATTACCAAAGACTGCCAGCAAACCATCAGAGGCTAGGGGAGAGGCCCGGAACTGAGTCTCCCTCAC
>CAUYSK010124871.1:0-53485 GCA_963575035.1 Avahi laniger | reverse complement strand
TCCCGAGTAGCTGGGACTACAGGCATGTGCCACCATGCCCGGCTAATTTTTTCTATATATTTTTAGTTGTCCAATTAATTTCTTTCTATTTTTAGTAGAGACAGGGTCTCGCTCTTGCTCAGGCTGGTTTCGAACTCCTGAACTCAAAACAATCCGCCCGCCTCGGCCTCCCAGAGTGCTAGGATTACAGGTGTGAGCCACCGCTCCCGGCCCAGCATTTTTTATAATAGTGAAAAAATGGAAACAACATGTATCTGCTGATATAAACATACCTCTATGGGGAAATGGTTAAGTAGCTTATGATAATATGTATAGGGGAATATTCTGTAGCAAATAAAAATATTATAAAACTATATTTATTGGCACAAGATATCTGCGACATATACATCAGAATGGGTTTTAAAACGAAATATGCCAGGCATATTTTTACGTGAGTCATGTGGCATGCGCATGTAGTCCCAGCTACTTGGAGGCTGAGGCAGGAGGATGGCTTGAGCCCAGGCATTGGAGGCTATAGTGAACTATGATCGTGTTGCTGTACTCCAGCCTGGGCAACGGAGCAAGACCTCATCTCTAAAAAAAACAAACCAAAAAGCCCCCAGAATCAAAAATGTGATCCTACATGTTTAAACATTATGTTCATTCATATATTTGTATCTTCATCTATATACATACGTAATTAGATAAATGCATTGCAGGGGGACTTAGGGAACATCTACAGAGTCAGAGCTATCCATATCACTTTATAACACTAGTTACATATTGGGAGGTTCCTAGACCCATCCTCAGCCTCAATAATTCACCAGAGGGATTAGCAGAACTGACTGAAAATGGTTATGTTCATGGTTATAGGATATTGCTGGGAAAGGATTCAAATTAAAATCAGCCAAGAGCGGAATTTTTACTGGGGCTCCATCCATGCTGCTATGGCTGACCTTTAGTCTCCAGCCCCTCCCACAGGTCTGGCTAAGACCTTTAGTTATCAGTTCCTCTGGAGTTGGAACTGACTCCTCCCTTTGCAGGTAAACCTTAGTGTTAGGCTGTGCTGTGGCAAAAGCCCCCAGGCAAACATAGACACTCCCATCAGGCAGGACATTCCAGGGGCTAGAATTCATCTCCTGGTTGCCAAGGGTAGAGGCCTGACCTCTCCTTGGGTAAGGTTACATCTTTATTACACAGTATTATCACCAAAATTTAACAATAGTTATTTCTAGGTGGTAGAATTGCAGGTGACTTTGCCTTTGTTCTTTGTACTGTTGCTTGTGTTTTGAATTTTCTTTCAACGTAGGTATGTAATTTTTAAAGAAATCGATAAGACTAAAAAAGCTAAAAAGGAGATAGAAATGAAAACTAAATCTCTGAATGGGGCAAGTGGGCAGGCAGGGGAGCGATGCAAGAAATATAAAGACTAGTTGAGTTCACTAGAAAAATACATCAGCTACAATCAGAGACATGCTATCAAAACAAGTAAGAGACTGTTGCAAACCCAGGGGAGAGCTGGGTGCGGTGGCACGCACCTGTAGTCCCGGCTACTGAGGAGGCTGAGGCGGGAGGATCACTTGAGCCCAGGAGTTCAAGTCCAGCCTGGACAGCATAGCAAGACTCAGTCTCTATTTAAAAAAAAACATAACCCTGCAGAGACACTTGCAGAAACATCACAAAATGTTAGTATCACTAATATTTTAAATATAAAACGGCAAGAAAAAACCAACTAACATTTCAATGGGTGGTGAAGAACTGAATAAGACTTGTAGTTTAGTTACAAGTAATGCCCCAAAGCCAGTTTCCTGGTTGTGATATTGTACCACGGTCGTATAATGTGCTACCACTGGGAAAGCTGGGTGAAGGGTACATGGGACTGTTCATTGCATTTCTGTGACTTCCTGTGAGTCTGTGATTATTTCAAAGTAAAAAGATTTTTTTTTAAGATGAAGGGCATGGACAGACACCTCAGAAAATAAAAGAGACGCACAACTAATGCACAGATTTTTTTAAATTATTAAATTTCATTAACAAATGATGCAGATTGAAGTGAGACACCCCCTTTTTCCTCTTGCAAATGTGGTCCCATCCCCAGTCCAGAGGAGTTGGGAGCACCCTGGGTTCTCGTCGGAGTTTACTCTCCAGGCAAGTAAACCTGGGGACGAAGTTTAAATGGTAGCCTGCACAAGGGCCCCTGCTCCTGTCTGAAGGTCCAGTTATAACTCAAAACTGACAGGGAACTCCAGGCTTTAAACTTGAGAACATGCCCAAGAATCTCCTAAAATTCAGGACCGTGTCCAGAATGACTGGGCTTCCTCTGTGCCAGGCCCAGGCCCCCACACCTGCTGTGTCCCTCCTAAATCTCCTCTGCACGGTGGACATTGTCATCATTTTGCAGAAGGCGGGCTCAGACAGCTTAAGTGGCTTGGCCAGAAATGGATCCACTCTACTTTCTTCATTGGCTTAAAAGTGGTATAAGCATGGTGGTGTCTGTCCCCAAGAGGATGGCAAGGCCTCAGGCTACGGGAGGTCACAGCAAGAGAAAAAGTCACCATCATAGCGAGGCATGTTTTGACTGTCTTCACTCCCTCACGTTGCTCTTGTTTTTTGGTGGTCATGGAAACGGTTACTTCCCGCTTTTTACACAAAAAAGGCGAATGTAATCCTCACAAGCAAGCTGGCACACACGGGCAGATACGCACCCACACGCACTAGCATGGCCACGTGCTCACGTGCGCTCGCTTACCTCGTCAGTAGGACAGCCTGGAGTGAGGACCTCAGGAGCCATGTTCCTGCTTCCTGCCACAGCCCTTCGGAGCCTGCTTCTCCAACTGGACTTTCTTTGAACTAAGAAGAAATAAGATGCTAAGGGAGCCATGAGGAGGATGAATTTCAGGTGCAGGAGAGATGTCCACACCCGGGCATGGGAGCAGGGCCTGAAAACCTCCCTGGCTCTCTCAGCTTGGGGGAGTGACCTGTGACAGAGGGGCCTGCACACACACTGCCCTCCTCCTGCCATGCCACTGGCTGTGGCTCTGCCCCATGTCCCAGCTCCTCAATGAACCTTTGTCTGTTTGCAGCCTGTTAGCTTTGGCTCCAGGCAGCCCGTGGGACCAGACCCAGATCCCAGGAATAGCCAGTGGAGACTGCTCTTGAAAATGAATTGGAGTCAGGGAGGAGAGAGAGACGGAACATTATTCCTCCAGTCACCCATTAAAATCACTTAATAACCATTATTCCTACGTTTGGATCTGGTGTACAAAGTTGGCTGATTCACAAGTTTATATCTGTTTAGTGATTAATTGCTTTCCCAAATTAACTAGAAACATGTAAGATCTTGGACGTTGTCTCATATTTTTTCCTTGTTTATTTTGAAAAAAATAATACAGTAGTCCCCCCTTATCCAAGGGGTATATGTTCCACGACCTCCAGTGGATACCTGAAACCATGGATAGTACTGAACCCTATGTATGCTGTGTTTTTTCACATACATACATACTTATGATAAAGCTTAATAAATTAGGCACAGTAAGAGATTAACAACAATAACATAATAGAACAATTACAGCAATATACCGTTCACAATTTTGTGGGTAGATTTGTTCTTACCACCTTAGCAAACTCAGCATACAATTTTTTTTCTTTGCTAAGTCGAGAACTTTCTTCTTTTTCCTTTAAGGAAATACTTTACGGCTTCCTTTGGCATTTCCGAATTGCCAGTATCACTACTCTTGTGCTTTGGGGCCATAATTGAATAAAATAAGGGTTACCTGAACACCAGCGCCGTGATACCACAGCAGTTGACTTGATCACTCGGAGGGCTACCAAGTGAATCACGTGTGTTAGGGACAGGTGCAGGTTGGCAGCACTAAACCACAGGGAAAGAGGAGGGGGGCAAAAATGAGGAGGCCAGCGAACATCTAGAACCAGACCTGCAACAGCAGGAACTTGAGGTTAGAGGCTTTTCCCAGCCAGGAGCATGCAGAGAAACTGGGAGCTTATGTCCAAAGGTAACATTTCTTCCATTAACATACATTACCATGGTAAAAATCACACCCACCGACGCCGTGACAGTTTACAAATGTCATAGCAACCCCTGGAAGTTACCCTATCAGGATAAAATAGAGGAGGACTCTTAGCTCTCGGAACTCTCCACTCTTTTCCCAGAAAAATAATGAATATTCTGCCCACCATTTAGCATATCATAAGGTATAGACATAAAAGTAGAAGTGTGTTAAGACCCCAGGGTCTTCTCCACTCTCGGAGACGGACCCATCTCTCTTCCAGGACACACTTTTGCTTTGTATCCTTGGCTTTGCAATTAAGGCTGCTTCTGTGGAGTGCTTCATGTTTGTCCTCATTCCATGGCACTGGCCCTGCTTGTGATTCTTCCAAACAAGGAGCCAGAGGACCAGGACAACAATTCTCCAACAGAAACCACACCTGACGCGGGAGGGTGGCACAGACAGCACGGACCCATTGGACAAAGGGATGAGTCACATCCAGGGCAGGATAGGGCAGGGTGGTTCGGGATTTCATCACGCTACTCAGAATAGTGTGCAATTTAAAACTTACGGATTATTTACTTCTGGGATTTTACGTTGCATGTTTTTGGACCAAGGCGGACCAAGGCTGACTACTGGTAACTGAAACCTCGGAGAGCGAAACCGTGGATGGGGGAACTGCTGTACATTCCTATGCTATATTTAAACAATACAACACTGTGGACAGTGAAGACTCCTTCACACCCAACCCCTTAATTTTTCTCCAGCTCATCTCTGCAAGGGAAAATTGCTGTATCGCTGTTGCCTATTTCTTGTGGATCCATCCTGAGACTGGCTGTCTGTCTCTCATCCTCCCTCCTTCCCTTTCTTCCTGTGTGTCTGTGTTTAATCTCCCTGTTAAAAAGACAAATGGTAGCCACGCTATATATCTTGCGCCTTGGTTTTGTGTTTGTTTTTTCGCTTAATAATGCAGCTTGTAGGTCTTGCTTTTTAGCACATATAAATGTGTTGTTTTTTAAATTACCCCACAGTGTTCCACTGTGTGAGGATGCCACGGTTTAACTGGTCCCCTGTAATGAACATCCGAGTTGTTCCAGCGTTTTGCTGCGATTTAATGTCCTTCTATTTATGTCTTAGTACTCGTGTGAGAGTGGGTCTATAGAGTCAATTCCTAGAAGTGGCATTGTGGGTCAAAGGGATGTGCACCTACAACGTCGATAGACAGTTACCAACTCGCCCTCCAGGAAGGCTCACAATGGTTTTTGCCCATCATTATATCCCCAGCGCCAGCTCAGTGATGAGACTTCTTCCCTGCCAGAGCTCTGAACCGATTGGGAAATAGAACAAAGCAGTCAGTTCGCTGTTCACAGTAGCCTCAGGTGTGGACAACCCAGGTGTCTGCCAGCAGATGAAAGAATAAACAGAACGTGGTCTGTCAGTACAACAGAATATAATTCAGCCTTAAAAAGGAACGAAGTTCTGAAACTGTTACAGTGTAGGTGAGCCATGAAATATTATGCTAAGGGAAAGAGGTCAGACACCAAGAGCCACATATTGTATGAAATGTCCAGAAGAGACAAACATGTAGAGACAGAAAGCAGACTGGTGGTTGCCAGGGACTGGGGTGAGGAGGTAATGGGGAATGACTGCTAGTGGGTACAGAGTTTCCTTTTGGGGGTGATAAAAGAAAGTTCTGGAGCTAGGTAGTGGTGATGATTGTACAACATTGTGAATGTGCTTAATAGCACTGAATTGTCTATGTTAAAATGGGGCTGAGCATAGTGGCTCACACCTGTAATCTCAGCACTTTGGGTGGCAGAGGTGGGAAGATCCCTTTAGGCCAGGAGTTCGAGACTAGCTGGGACAACATGGCAAGACCCTGTCTCTACAGAAAATTGAAAAATTGCCTGGGTGTGGTGATGTGCGCCTGTTGACCCAGCTACTTAGGAGGCTGAGATGGGAGAATTGAGCCCAGGAGTTTGAGGTTATAGTGAGCTATGATTGTACTACTATACTCTAGCCTGGGTGGCAGAGAAAGACCCTGTCTCTACATGAAAAAAAGGTAAATTTTATGTTATATGTAATTTTACCACAATATGAAAAAGCCAGAAGATAGTGGCCAAAGTGTTATCTTTATTGTTAATCAAGCTAAGGATGTAGCTTGTAAGTGAAGCTCAGACTGACTTTCCACCCCACCCCCTCTCCCCAGGAGCTGCGTGGGAGGACTATGGGCAGCTTGCTCCCCAGAGGAGAGGAGGGGCGGTGCCTACCCACCCCTGCCCAGGTCTCCTCCAACATGAGTGGCATACCACCCCCGTTCTACCTGTCTGCAGGGGAGTGAGGAAGAGGCGGGCTGGGGATGTTTTGCTGATGGATGTCCCTCCAGGAAGCATCAGGAATGGCGAATAAGCGTTGCCCACATCAAACAAATATGGTTGGATAGATGCCACCAGTGTTCTCAGACCAGAGCCCTCTGCCTGCTTTCTTTTGGAGATAGTGGTCTGAACAGGAGTCAGGAGCTAATCCTACCCGGGACCAGCAGAACTCAGAATCCCTAACCTGATCCTGCCCTGCCCCTTCTCTTCCCGCCCCTTTTCTTCTTAATTCTGGCTTGGGCTGTGCGAAGCTTACAGTTTAATTTCCTTCCATTCCAAAGCAGTCCTTTGCCAGACCTCCGAAGAATTCATAGTTTGCTAGTTTGATCCAAGAAGTTTTGAGAGAGACCTTTGTTGTACTGAGAATTTCCTGTTTCATGTCGAGAACCTGTCTTCTAGGAAGGGCAGCCACGGCAGGGTGGTGTGAAGATTGTTCTTCATGGAAAAGTTTAGCATATATTTAATTATTCTTTATTTAAAAGCGCCTCCCATGTGCCAAGCACTGTGCTCACATCCCCGAGGTGAGCCAGCCCTAGACCTTGGTCTTGCTACGGAGTAGGAAGGAGAGGGTTAGGTGGCTCGGGTGGCTCCAAGAACCCCACGGGTAGATGGCCTGGGAGGCTGAGGCTGGAAGAGGACTCGTGAGTATTGGGGAAGCCGGTGATCTCAGAGAAATGTTCACAGTGTGTTTCTGGTTGTCCTTAAAGAAGGAATATGGCACAATTCTGAGTTAGACTAGGAAGCATCCCAGTCAACAACGTCTGGTAGATGAGTTCAGCTGGACAGGGCTGGGGGAGTGGAGTCCGACCCTCCACGCTCTCTGGCGTGCTGCCTGTGTGCTGCCGAGGAGAGCTGTCTTCCACTGCTGTGGGTTCCCTTGTGGGACTTTTCCTAGTGTGTTTTGTGGAAAAGTAGACTTTGTGTCCTTGTGGTTGTCTGCATAGGAAATGTCTTCTCTTTCCCTCCTTGGAGATCGACATCACACATTAGCAACTTGAAGGCTCTAAGGAGCCCATGAGGAAAAGAAATTTACAGAAACCTACCCCAGCATTTGCTAGCGTAATTTGTCTAGGCGTATCCCTTCCTCTTTGTAATACCTTGACGTCATAGAATCCTTCCTTGGATCTTGGCTTGAAGCAACTACACAGGTGTAGAGGACCGGGGAGTGGGGCGGAGAGGGCTGTGGTCCCTTCTACCTCCCTGGGTTGGTTGAGGTTTTGGTTTGGATTTGGACACGCTTCTTTGTGTTTGTTGAGCGCCACCTGTTGGCTCTTGAGATATAGAATCCTGGGGTGATGGTATGAGACCAGTTAGGAGTTCTGAAATCTGTGTATTTGTGCTGAAGTTTGACTGTATTTGACATAGACATCAAGGAAAAGGCAAACATTTCAGCAAGTGGGGAGGAAGAAGTCAGGAACCCTCAAACCAAAGCCTGCTAGATTTGGTTTCTAGCCTATAAGGTTTAATTTCTCTGCGTTTTCCTGTTTCCTGCGTTGTGCGTAATTGAAGCTGTTGGTATAATCTGGCTCCTCTGGGAAGATGCTCTGTGCTCACACTGGCCCCTTTTTCTTCAGTAACACAGAGGTGAGGTTGGGTTTGCGTTTAAGCGCAGTGGTTATTTCTAAGCACAGTTCCCAGCACATCCCTTCTGCTTGGCTCCTCTGCAGCCACCATGGCGGGCAGCAAACGCTCGATCAGGATCTGGTCCTGCTGAACACATGGAGAAAGCAGCCCTGGGATTCTGGGCTTTGGTGTGGGGACGGTGTGTCAAGTATAAGTAAAGCAGGAGTGTTTTGGTTATTTTGGGTGGTTTTTCCCCTTAGGGAAATAAAAAGAGAGGACAGTTTCGTTTCCTAGAACCACCTGCTTGGCCGGCATCGAGTGGCTGGATGATCTTGCAGAGACAAGGAAAGAGGGCTGGCTTTGTGCAGAGGTGGAAGCCAGCATCCTCCGGGACGCCCTCTGCCGTCTGGCATTGTCCACCCCCAATCCCAGGTCTGACCACACCAGGGGCTTTTGCTGCCTCGACCGGGCCGAGTTCCTGCTCACCGGGGCCACCGCAGGCCAGGCAGAAGGGCCTTGCCTTCCCTCCTTGGCTTAGCCAGCTTTCCTATCCTCTCCTGACTGCCCAGCCCGGCTGGCTTGGTTGTGCCGCCTCGTGCCCACAGCCCTCTGCCCTCCCGACGCTTGGCGTGTGGGCACGTGTGCCTCAGCCCCTGGGGCGCCTCAGCTGCCTTCTCTGTCCCTTTCTTCAGTTCTTAGCTCTTGACGGCACAGAGTAGGCACTTATTGCTCGTCGACAGAGCGAATGAGAAGCACTCAGGAAGCCCTCAGCTCTGCAGCGACGCAGGGCTCCAGGTGGCGAGCGGGCCGACCTCTGCCTGCGTCTCTGCCTGCTGGTATTGACGGGGCACATGGTGTCCCCTTTTTCCACGTGGGTGAGCAGGAGCCAAATGGCAACGTGGCAGACATCAAGGAAAGGACTTCTTAAGTCACATGATGGTGTTAAAAAATCACTTTTCAGTGATAACGTAAATCTAGGTAATTGAGGTGGTTATTAATATCTATGTTTGCTTTAGAGTTTACTAGTTGTGTGTGTATCTGCATGTATATCTTGCACATATACACACGTGTTCTCATTTAACCACTGGAGAAGGGAGTGTTAATTTGGATTTTGCTGGCGTGTGGTAATGCGGTAGCAGCTCTGAGCCGCCGCAGCTCTGACTGCTGGACGTAGGTGAGGCCGACCAGTCAGCATGGAGGTGGGTTAGACGTGCCTTTCAACTGGGAAGAGAAGGAAGGAAGAAGGGGTGTGTGTGTGGCTTTGAGGCCCCTCTATCCTTTGGATGGAGACAGCTGCTGGCTGTGTGTACCTCATATGCCGAGAGGATGTGCTGTGACATTTTCTCTGGAGGTCACAGCCTTCTGGCCCATTTATCCAAAGCTTTGGCTTCTTATTGGATTTGGTGAGGGTAGGCATGAGGCTTTAGCCAGGGCTCTTGCTTTACAGACCAGCTGTTAGGTTCACTTAATGTTTATTGTTAGGGAGCTTCCTTTGAAGACTGTAACTGTTTGGCATATCCCTGCCCAGCATGTGGCCTTTCTGAGTGGGATTGGAGAATGAGCCAGGGCTATGGTCTGTGGTCAGGTAAAACCCTGAAACCCGCTTTGATATGGACCAAAAATAGTGCCTTGCCCTTCTTGAGCCATCAGAAAGGGAGAGACCTTACGCCAGCTTCTCAGAGATGTCTCCTGGCATAGCACTTGGAAAACTGAATTGCCCAAGAAGGCTGTGCCACCAGGGAGCTCTCCTTGCTTGTCACCAGCTTGGTTTGCAAGTGCTCTTAACTTACTCAGTGAAGAATTGTTAGACGAGCCCCTGCTACGTGCCAAAATACCTGAAGGGCCCCTCCCTAGAGAAGCTTCAGTGTCTTGTGGGGAGGTGCATGTGTGCAGACGTTGCTGTGCGAGTGTGCTGTCCCAGAGGTGGAACGGCCACCGCCTGGGAGAGGCCAGCGCTGGCTCAAGAGGAGATGGTGTGGGAGCAGCGTCTGGAAGGACGAGCTGGTGGCCAGGTGGACAGGGTGCCATCAGGAGTAAGCAGCACGTTGTCGAGGCTCTTGGAGCCAAGAGGCGCCCGGCGAGCACTCAGGCTAGCAGGACGTGTGCCTGGATTGTGAACGCCTCTCGGGATCTGGTGGCAGAGAAGGCGGGCCAGGGTCAGGTCTTCATTCGGTGGTTAGCAGGTTTCTTTTTAATTTTTAATTATGGAAAATTTTAAAGTTATGCGAAAGTAGACGAAAGAGTACAGAACCCCACATATCATCTCCACTCTAGCAGTCGCACCCTGTGAACGATCCCGTTTCTTCCATAACCTGACACTGTCTCCGCCACGTGGCTCTGAAGCAATCCCAGGGCGACTCCTGCATTCCACCAAGCCTAGCCCGTGGCTAGTGATGGGTCAGTCAGGACTTTGGGGGCCTGGAATGATTGGGCGACACATCGTCATTTCACCTCATTTTCAGAGGTACCACTGAGTCTCCCGCTTTGTCTTGCCTTTCAGTGGGAAGTTAGTGTCTCCAAAGTGGAAGAATTTCAAAGGCCTGAAGCTCCAGTGGAGAGACAAGATCCGGCTCAACAACGCCATCTGGCGGGCGTGGTACATGCAGTGTAAGTGCCAGGAGCAGGACCGGACTGCGGGCCCAGAGCCTGCCCTTGGGACACCGTGTTTCTAGCAGAAGTCTCTGTGTAGTCCGTGGATTAGGAAACCCAAGCCAAACCCTAGGGAACTGGATACTACCAGCCCTTGGGCCCAATGGGCCAACAAAGTGGCCTCTGTTGAGAAGCTGCCAGCGTCTGGAGGAGACTGACATGTGAGATAGTTGCTCACAGTGTATATGCTCAGTGTCATCCTAGATGACTGGGCTGGAGTTGGGAAGGGGAGTCAGGAAGGGTGGAGCAGAGAGGTGACATCTGAAGAGCTGGGAACGGGTCTGAGGAGGTGCAAGTGCAGCCTTGCCCTCCTGGCTCCAGCACAGGTGCTGGTGGCCCCAGGGATTTCTCCAGGAGAGGAGGGGCTGGGGCGTGCTTGTGCTGGGCTGGCCTTCCTCTTGATGAGCCAGGTTCCTTTTCTTGCTTTTGTGCATTATTGACACATTCTTTGCCTTTACCCTGGACTCCTTTATTTCCCTGGAAATCTCCAGTTTTCCAAGGGAAGGAGAGGAAAGAGTACTTGGGAAGGTCCCACCCTGGGGATGTGGACAGACAGAGCAGGCTCCTTCGAGGATCTGGATTGTGATGACGTCTCACCCTCTCCCTGACCAGATCTGGAAAAGCGCAAGAACCCCGTGTGTCACTTTGTCACTCCCCTGGATGGCTCTGTTGACGTGGATGAGCACCGCCGGCCAGAGGTATTTGGCAGGTGATCAAGGATGGCTGAGAAAGGAGAACTAACCTCATTTCAACAGGGACAGCTCACTGAGGGCTGGATCCTGCAGGGAGACCGCGGGGGCAGTGCCGGGCCTGTGCGGCCCTGACAGGACAGCCTGGAGAAGGACAGGCATAGGGGGCAGGTGGCTTCTAACAGCCCCCAGGCTTTACAGTTCTCCCTTCTCAGATGAGCTGGCCCAAGGACCGAGGGATTCAATAATGGAGACTTACCCTCCACTTTCACTTAAAATTGGTGTTTCTTCTGGAAGTCAGCAGGGAGGAGTTCTGGCTCCTTATAAGGCACACATTTTTAACAATTGAAGAAGGACCTCAAGATCTTTAAAAACTGAGATGAAAAGAGGTTAAAAAAGAGTAAATGAGGGACCGTGTGCAGTGGTGCGCACCTGTAGTCCAGCTACTCAGGAGGCTGAGGCAGGAGGATCGCTTGAGCCTAGGAGTTGGAGGTTGTAGTGAGCTATGATGACGCTTCTGCAGTCTAGCTGGAACAACAGAGCGAGACTCTGCTCAAAAAAAGAAAAAAAAATAATAAATGAAAAAAAGCCAGTGGCACAGCAGCCTTTAGTATCTTTATGCTAACTTTAAAAGCATGTGTCTGTGTGATTACGTGTGCTTGGGAAATGTCTAGGAGGATATACAGCAATCGTTCAGTGGTGGGATTGGAGCAGGGTGCCAGACGAGAAAAGAAGACTCTCTTCACTTTATACTCCTTCCACATTGTTTCAATTCTGTCAAAGCTTGTTTTAATGTTACACTGAAAGAGAAAAGAGAAAGTAAGCTAAAGAAAGTTTTGAGACGATTGGACATGATCTGATATTAAGACGGTATCAAGGACTATCATTTTTTTGGGTATGATAATGTTGTAATCCTGTTTTTGTTTTGTTTTTAAAGATTCTTCACTGTTCAGGACACACAGTGAAGTATTTGTGGGTAAAATGACGTGAGCCTTAAGATATGACAGTGAGATAGCTGTCAGGCAGGTGGCTTCCTGGTCCCTCGTGCTCTTCCAGGCTGTGGTAGAAGGCGTTTATGCTGGGCAGCACAGGAAGGTTGAATTAATGCTCTTGGAGGTCACGTTGCACCTGGACCTTCCTGTGATTGGCTCTTTGTTTTTACCCGTTGAAAGCGACGGCTCTCTGCTTTCCCCCACCATGCTCTTGTGTGGAGCCTCAGGACCTGAGCCCCGAAGCCCCCTTGGCTGCTTTCGATCTGGAAAGTGCATTTTTAGCTAGGGGCCAGTTGTGGCACAGAGGAGATGGGACGTACTTTGTGAGTGAAGGCGTAGCCACAGGATAGGGGTTTCTGAGCCAGATTGCATGAGGCCCAGTTCTCCTGTCTGTCTCTTACTTCTTTGTTCATGGGTGAGTCTTGCTAATCAAGCAGGGACATCTCTTTTGATTCTGCCCATGTCTCTGTTACAGGCCATCACCACAGAAGGGAAGTACTGGAAAAGCCGCATTGAGATCGTGATCCGGGAGTATCACAAGTGGAGGACCTACTTCAAGAAAAGGGTATCTGCTGGGCCCTCCCAGGAGCGTGTTCGAGAAGGCCCCCAGTGGAGGGAAGGAGCAGAGTCCGTATTCAGAACACAGGCCTGGGGCCGTGGGCACCATGCTACCCATGTGGGCACGTGGCGTCCAGTAGGAAAGCTAGGACCTGGGGTTCTAGCCCAGCGCAAGTGACCGCCTGTTTGGTCATGTCGTCTTTACTCTCAGTTTCCCCATCTGTGAACTGGGCTGTTGATTCCACACACACTGGGTGGGAATCTTCTTTGTGCTGGTATGAGACCAGGGATGGCAGGGAACGGGATCCCTCCCTCCCTCCCAGGGAGGTGAGGCTGGGGCCACATCCTCTCCCAGTGCCCTGGGTGACTAACCCTACCTACCCCACTTTTGCCCACAGCTACAGCAGCACAAGGATGAGGACCTCTCCAGCCTGGCCCAGGTGAGTGAGCTTGGGAGTGTGAGAACCCCCAGGGGAGTCCTGGTGGCCCACCAGTGAGCACTGCAACAGGAGGTGGCAGGACACGGCCCCCCCCACCCCCCAAGGCTGGAGATGGGGCCAGCTCCTTTCTCCCGGAAGGTCCCATGAATGGCTGAGGAGGCAGTCCAGCTCTCTCCACAGGGTTGGCTGGAGGGAGCTGCTTTCTGCATTCTGCACCCATCACCTCATTCCCACAAGCAGTCATCCTGATGTGTTTCCCAGCATGATGGGCTCGGGAATTCTGAGTTCACTGTTGCCCTTTGATTCTCCCTCCCACTGTGTTGGTGGTAGGATGATGACATGCTGTATTGGGACAAGCATGGGGATGGGTGGAAGACCCCAGTCCCCATGGAGGAGGACCCCCTGCTGGACACGGACATGCTCATGTCAGAATTCAGCGACACCCTCTTCTCCACGCTCTCTTCTCACCATCCCGTGGCCTGGCCCAACCCACGGGAAATAGGTAAGGCATGCCTGGGTCCCGGCTTTGGAACACCCAGCCAACTGCCTTCTCTGCCACACCCCCTCGGGGCCAGGCTTCGCCTCAGGGCCGTCCCCGAGCTGCTGCATGTCACTGTGCAGACAGAGTAAGTGAGGAGGACTGGCCAGCCTCGTGTGACATCTCAGGCCATATGCATTGAGTAGGGTCGGGCTGCAGATTGATCTTCACTGGGGCCTCTGCCATTCCCTCCGTACCACGATGACAAAACAGCAGGGAGGTCTGGTCTGAATCAGATTCGTATTTCTGATACTGTCCTCTTAGCGGGGGACAAGTGCCTAAGCTTAGGTGGCAGGGCCCTGATTTTCTCTAAAGAAGCACTCGTAGGCATGACCTCTCACCCGACAGCATTCAGCCTTCTAGTTGGCCCCTCAGGGATGAGCCCGCAGATCACAGAGTAGACGGGGTCGGGGCCGGGGGGTGGATGGTCTCTGCCCAGCTAGTCACAGCTTCCTAGGGGTGTCCGTTTCCTGATACTCAATTTACTTTTATTGTAAAAATCACTTTCTTTCCTGCCTTCTGAGGGTGCAGAATGGCCATGAACCTGTAAGAAGGTAGAATCCCAGCCAGCTGCCTACAGTTCTCCTTGGAAGACTCTAGAATGTGAGCAGGGCCCAGAAGATCTGTTCCAGGCCTTTTATGTAATATGTTCCTGCAACGTTGTCTGAAAAAGCAAAACGATCATTCTCTCTCTGGTTCTTGCAGCACATCTGGGAAATGCAGACATGATCCAGCCGGGGCTCATTCCTTTGCAGCCCAACCTGGACTTCATGGATACTTTCGAGCCTTTCCAGGGTGAGGATGGGCGGCAGAGCGAGCCTGACTTTGTGTCTGCCTTTGCCGCACAGAGCAGATGGGTGCTTTCCTTTCTGAGAGAGAAGTTAGAATGGGCAACGGGGAGGACTTAGAATTTTTCAAAAACTAAATTTTTTTTTTGTTGTAACTGCGAGGTCTGGGAAGTTTTTCCAGAATGTTGTTCTCTCTTGAAGGAAATTGGCATTCTCAGGAGTGTTCTCACTGGCTTGGAGCCTCGGGTTTGCTGTGACTGTGAGCGGTTCTCCCTCTCAGCAGCAGAGGGCGCTGGCGGCACAGCCACCTCCCGCACAGGTTCCTGCAGGTGGCGTGGGTCCTTGGGCCCTGCCTTGTAAGAGCAGCTGAGACCAGGCTGGGCATGTTTCAGAGCCCAAGCCAGCTGCCGGCATGCGTGGTTCTGATGAGAGGGCCTCTTTCCACAGAAAAAAGTTATCTCTAGGGGAAACGCCCTTTGGCCATGGCATCCCTCTGGCCGATGTGGGGTTCAGTGCCCAATTTGTTTGGGTCTTAATCCCCAGGCTTGTGGCACTCCAAAGACCCCTGATACTGTTTTTCAGACCTCTTCTCTTCCAGCCGCTCCATTTTTAACTCCCTGCTGCCTGCACCTGCCTCAGCATCTGCACCGGATCCCAACAGCCCACCTGCGCAGGTAGAGCACCTGGGGGAGGGGCGGGTGAGGGGCCAGCAGGCACAGGACTGGTCATCAAAACCCTACGGCCTGAGCAGGGCTGGTGTATGACCGTGCATCACATGCAAAATGCTGGGCATCGCTGGATCTGTGCTGGGCACGCAGGTAACATGCAGAGGCTAGTTCAGCCCTCTCCGAAAGCATCCTCAGACATCCGTGAGGCAGGACACTGCCAGGATGCAGGTGCTCCTGCCTGAGGCTCCAGGTGACCTATGTGCAGCTGGCTCCGTTCTGATCAGTTAAGACAGGATTAGCTAGACAAAGAAGAAAAACATGGATCATTAATAAAAATAAGTTCTGTATAGTTCTTTTACTTTTTACTTTATAAAAAAGTTGGTTGCAGATGCTGGGGCCACAGAGCTGAACAGGGCACAG
This sequence comes from Avahi laniger, assembly GCA_963575035.1. Lineage (NCBI taxonomy): Eukaryota > Metazoa > Chordata > Mammalia > Primates > Indriidae > Avahi > Avahi laniger. The sequence goes on along the minus strand of CAUYSK010124871.1, from coordinate 37,819 downwards.
TTCTTTGCCCCTGTGGAGCTCTCAGACAGGTGCCCGTATCCAGTCAGATACTGGTAACCTGGCACCGTCTTCTTCAGACTGGCTCTGGGAAGAATTTCTTCTGTGGAGACTGAGATGTGGACAATTGATTGCTTATAGCTTTTCCCATTTGGGAAGAGGAGGCCTGGCTAGAAGTTGATATGTGAAACTGCCCTGGGGGAACCCCAAGCAGCTGCGATCCAGGCTGCCTCTGCCCTGTAACAGAAGATGGCAGAGACTTTGGGGGGACTTCTGCTGGACTCTAGAAACAAGATATTCCCAGGCTGCTGTCCAGCTGCGTGGAGGCAGCTCCTTTGAGCTCTGTGTGATCATTTAGTTCCTAATGGAAACAAAACCCCTGCAGATGCCCAGGGAGATGCAGATCCGTCTCCCCAGATCAGCAATAGTGGGCACAGGAGACATCGCCTTTGTCCCTGTGTTCAGGCACCGGCGTGGGTCGTTGGGCTTTGCAGTGCAAGGTGCTGCACAGTGAAAGCGAATCCTCTCAGCCCAGTATGGCTTCCTGGCTTCTCTTTTCTTTTCTCAGGAGAGCATCCTGCCGACCACCACGCTCCCCACCGTGAGCCTTCCTGACAGCCTCATCGTGCCCCCCACAGCCCCCTCCCTGGACCCCACTGATGGGCAGGCCTGCGAACGCACCTCCCAGACCGGGGACCCCTTTATCCAGCCCACAGACTTCGGCCCCTCAGAGCCACCACCGAGCGTCCCACAGCCCTTCCTCCCGGTTTTCACCATGCCTCTGCTGTCCCCCAGCCCTGCCCCGGCACCTGTGTCCCCAGCGCTGCCATTGGTTCCTCCTCCTGCTACTGCCCTGAGCCCCCCGGCTCCACCTGCCTTCCTTCAGCCACAGAAGTTTGCTGGAGTCAGCAAGTCACCTTCTGTCATCACCCACACAGCCTCTGCCACCCTCACCCATGACGCCTCTGCCACCTTCAGCCAGAGTCAGGGCCTTGTGGTCACAACCCATCACCCTGCTCCATCCACGGCCCCCTGCAGCTTGGCACTGTCTCCTGTCACCCGGCCTCCAGCCATTGGGCCTTCCCAGCCTCGGTTAACTTTTGTGCCCCCCAAACCTGTATCAGTGACTGTAGGGAGGCCCAAGCAGCCTCCCAAAATAGTGCCTGCTCCCAAACCAGAGCCTGTGTCCTTGGTGTTGAAGAACGCTTGCCTCGCCCCAGGTGAGTCAGGGGAGGGGGCCAGCCTGGGCTCTTCCCCCCAATGGAGAAATATTCCCTGTCCTAAAAGCCTTCAAACTTGTGACCACCCGTCCCCTGCTAGCCATACATACAGACACGTACACTTAGATGAAACAAGTATCGAGAAATAATGAATTTGTATGATCTAGTCTATTTTGTATTTTACATCTTTTTTTAAAGTTAATGTCAAACCACCGTTTGAAGACACCTGCTCCTGGTCCATGGTGTCCTCCTCAAGGAGAAGTTGCAAAAATAGTGTTAGGGGTCCTGGTGGTTTTGTTTCTGTCCCCTTAGCAAGGAGCACAATGTCTCTTGGCAGAGGGCTGGGTGCCACTCCTGAGGAGCCCTGCGTCTGCAGTGTGGCCATCCCGTTCAGCGATAGCCACGGCCTCTGCGGGGTCGAGACCGGGCCCGTGGCCTAGGGCCTCAGCCTCACCTTCTCTGTGTCTCGGCAGCTGCCTTCTCAGGCCAACCACAAGCAGTGATCATGACATCAGGCCCCCTGAAGAGAGAAGGGATGTTGGCTTCTACTGTGTCCCAGTCCAACGTGGTCATCGCGCCTGCTGCCATTGCCAGGGTGAGGAGGGCCCTGGGCAGACTTGCAGTGTCCTTGTCACCCCAGAGCCACCCTCCCCTGGTGTAGCTGGTCTCTTGCTCTGCTGCTTCTTAGCTGTAGTTGGGGATGACCTCTCTCCCATGTCACCACAGGCTCCTGGAGTGACGGAGTTCCACAGCAGCATCCTGGTGACAGACCTTAGCCACAGCACCAGCGGCCAGCCTGGCCCTGTCTCCCGACTCTTCTCTCCAAGCACAGTGCAAGACTCCCTGGTGAAGGGCGAGCAGGTCCCACTGCATGGGGGCAGTCCCCAGGTCCCTGTCGCAGGGCCCAGTGAGTGTTCACTGAGGGCAGAACAGTCGTGACATCACGAGGGAAATGAATGGGCTGCCATGGGTTGGGGAAGCTGCCCACAGGGCTCCCCAGAATGGAGCCGGGGCCTGCAGGACACACGGCACGGTCTCATAGGCCTGCTGGTGGCAGAGGCTGGGGAAATACTCGATAGATGAAGGGTGGCCTGGGCAGCACTGGGGGGCGAGAAGTAGCAGGCACACAGCCGCGTAGGCAGCCGGTGTGCGCGAGGAGGCCACCCCTGACCTCCCAGAAAGTCCTGGCTCAGTGCTGCCAGTCCCCAGAGAAGGCATCTAGCAGTCCTTGTGTTCCATTTCCAGGAATCATTAGCATGGGGGTTGCTGTGGCCACAGGAGCCACCCAGCCTGGTCTTGGCGCCAGCGTGGTTGGCAAAGATTTCTCTAATGTTTGCTCTGGGATGGCCATGGGAGATGACAATGGCTTTCCAAGTCTTGGGACTTACTAGAGATTCCTTTGTCTGTAATGACTGCCTCGAGGTGGGGTGGGGTGGCCAATTGTCCTTCTCAGGCTGTCTCTGTTCTCAGGCCGGGACTGCCCCAACTCAGGACAGGCCTCTCCATGTGCGTCAGAACAAAGCCCCAGTCCTCAGTCTCCCCAGAACAACTGCTCAGGGAAATCCGCAGACCCCAAAAACATGGCTGCATTGAAGGTATCACATGTCTCTCTTGGGCCTGGATTTCCTTGGAAGGTGGAGGGGGCGGGGGGAACATCTGAGAACCTTTGGGGAGCATGTGTCTAGAAAACAGAATCACAGATGCGGTTAGTGGTGCTCCAGGCTGGATTTTATCAGAAACCCTTGGTCTGCTGCTTTAACCGTGGGGTTAAATGGGCTCCTCCCCGCCCCTTCCCACTAACCAGCCCTGTTGGGAGGGTGGGCCCCAAGCCCGGGATCCAGCACTGAATCCTCCTCACGTGGTGGGTACAGCTCCGCGCCCATCACTTGTAGGGGAAGGTGGCAGCTGGGAGGCTGGGGTTGGCAGAGGTGAGGTTGAGGCTGGCTGAGAAGTGTTGCTTTGACGGCGTCCCCAGCCTTGGCTGTGTCCTCTCTGCAACGGTGACTTTCTAGTGTTCCCTGCCCTGTCCTCTTCCTGCTCCTCACTGGAGCCAGTAGCTTTTTGTTGTCCCCTCCTCCTACGTAGCTCTCTATCCCTGGCCTGTCAGTTGCCCCAGGGTCCTAATCCGCCCTCAGCCGTTCAGCATCGGCTTGGGAGATGAGGAGGGACAGGTGATGTGACCCCATGGCAATGCCCACGTGTCTCAGTGACCAGTCGGTTCCCCAACAGAACCGGCAGATGAAGCACATTTCAGCCGAACAGAAAAGGCGCTTCAACATCAAGATGGGCTTCGACACTCTGAACAGTCTGATCTCCAACAGCTCCAAGCTGGTGGGTGGCCTGAGAGTGCTGGGCCGGGCAGGGTAGGGGCATCAGGCGGCGCCGGGTGGGGGCCCACCGGCCACGTTGCTGCCGCTTCCAGCCACCTGTCCTCCTGCAGACCAGTCACGCCATCACGCTGCAGAAGACGGTGGAGTACATCACCAAGCTGCAGCAGGAGCGGAGCCAGATGCAGGAGGAGGCCCGGCGGCTGCGGGAGGAGATCGAGGCGCTCAACGCCACCATCATGTGAGGCTCCGGGCAGGTGCCATGTCCCACACGGTCTCATGTTACCGAGGCAGGAGGACCTTGTGGCCTCGTCCCTGACAGATACCTCTTTGTGGCAGAGTTTAGTTTTCTGTCCTCCTCCTTCCCCAGACCTCTCTTCTTCCTGACTGTAGTCCAGCACTGGGCCAGCCCTGCCAGCTCGTGTCCCAGGGTCCTCATCTACCACCGCTGCTCCAAAGCTTCCCTTGATTCCTCCTGTTGTTTCAGCTCCTGCCAGCAGCTGCTCCCTGCCACAGGAGTCCCCGTCACCCGGCGCCAGTTTGATCACATGAGAGACATGTTTGACGAATACGTGAAAAGCCGGACCCTGCAGAATTGGAAGTTCTGGATTGTATCTTTTGAGTTTTATTGCTCTTCCTACCCCCAAGCAATGCACGGAGACAGAAGATGGTGACACTTTAGTTACTTCAGGAATATTCTCTTTAAATGGCTATCACCGAGTTCATCACAACAGAAAGTGCTAGTGTCTGTCTTAGGGGAGAGAGTGGTCTGTCCTGGGGCAGTGTGGGCTGGGGCTTTGGGGTGCTTTGCAGGAAGGGCTGGGGAGGCAGAATGGTGGGCTTTGCTCTCTGGGCCCTTGGGAAATGAGGACAATGCTAGAACCACTTGAGAGCCACTTGCGTAAGCTACAAAGGGGGAAGGAGTGAGTCTGCTGTAGCCTGGTAGCTGGCTCAGTCCACGTAGTGACAGGGAGGGTGAGTGCCACCCCACTGTGACAGACGGGAGCCAGGGCTCACAGAACCACTGAGTGGTGGTGGCAGAGCTGGGATTTGAACCTACTTCCTTCAGACTTGTCTCTGCATTTGTGCCACATGGCCTGGAACACCGTGTCCACCTGAGTGCCATGCCGGGCCTTCCGAGTGGCAGCACGGCAGTGTAGGGGGTGGCTCTGGCCGCCCACTCCCTGCCCTGTCTCTGTTCTGCCTGAGTGAACAGCGCATGTGGTGAGTTGGTCGCAGCATGGGCCATGGGTCTGACAGACAGTCATGCAGGGGGAGGATCCCAGCCACGGCGGTGGGACAGGGTAGGATGCCTGTGTGCTCTGAGGGGCGATTTGCAAATGAAGAGATGACAGGTGCCAGCTCTAGTCCCCTACTTTGCTGTTTATTGTTGCCCTGGTCCTGATCCTGTCGTTGGCAGGGCTGGGTGGCATCTGGAATGAGTCAGAGCTGCTTTGGTAAAGCGGTGCATTCCCCACCATCAGGTGGAGCGGGGAGCTGTGGGCATCACCCTGGACCACAACCCAAGAAAATGCACCTCTTGCCTCACTGAGCTTGTTTCTTAAGATGTCCTGGAGACCTGCACAGCTGCAGGGAGATGGCATGTTTGTGTTCAGCACAAAAGGCACACGGCACCCAGACAGCTTCTGCATTTCGATCTGTTCATGCCACCTCTTGCTGATGTGCATTAAAAAGCAATTGTGTAGGCCGGGCACGATGGCTCACGCCTGTAATCCCAGCACTCTGGGAGGCTGAGGCGGGCGGATTGTTTGAGCTCAGGAGTTCAAAACCAGCCTGAGCAAGAGCAAGACCCTGTCTCTACTAAAAATTAGAAAGAAATTAATTGGACAACTAAAAATATATAGAAAAAAAAATGAGCCGGGCATGGTGACGCATGCCTGTAGTCCCAGTTATTCGGATGGCTGAGACAGAAGGATTGCTTGAGCCCAGGAGTTTGAGGTTGCTGTGAGCTAGGATGACGGCACGGCTCTCTAGCCTGGGCAACAGAGTAAGACTCTGTCTCAAAAAAAAAAAAACAAAAAAAAAACATTGTGTTTGCATCACTGTGGGGACCCATTCCAGACTAAGGAAACTTCTGTGTCCCTTGCCTCTGCCTGCTCAGTGGTCATGAGCTGGTGTCCAGTGATGGTTAGATGGAAGGGTTTTAGTGAAGTGGAGGACACACTGTGCCTGGAGGTCTTGCTCTCTCACTCTCTCCCACATTATCACTTCTCTGTGGGCGATCGTTTGCCAGTCCCCAGGGAAGTCAATAGGAAACCTAGCCTACCTCAGTTCTGGGGTACCCTGGCCCCCTCCACGGACCTGCCTTTCCTTTAACCCAAGTGCTGCAGTTCAGCATCATCATCAAGCCGCTGTTTGAGTCGTTCAAGGGGATGGTGTCCACCAGCAGCCTGGAAGAGCTGCACCGCACGGCGCTGTCCTGGCTGGACCAGCACTGCTCCCTGCCCATCCTCAGGCCAAGTGAGCAGGGCGGCGCCGGGGCTGTGGGCTTCATGCTGGTCCTGGAGGGAGGAAGGCCCTGGGCTGGAGGCCGTGCTTGGGAAAGTGCAGACTCCACTGCCAGCAGCCAGGCAATGCTGGGGACATGAGCATGACACCAGGGACACACTGCGAGGCAGGGAGCAGGTCCCCAGGCCTCTTACCAGCAGCGTGTCTGTTCCAACAAACCACCTTACGTTTCTCAAGCACCTACTACTTGCTAGGCCCTGTATCAGGTGCTTTAATTCTTATAACTAGCAATGCTAATCCTGCATATTCGGGTTATAGGAGCTTAATAGTAAATCAGCTAGAGCAAACCCTGTGGCAGCAGAAACAGTTTAGAATCCTCTGCCTGTTTATAGCTCCTGCTGGGACATGAAACATTAACTGGAGGCAGAGGCATGAGTGCCCAAGCCGCGGTGTGGGCCTTCCTGGTATTTTCTTCCAGTGGAGCCTGTGGCTGTCACTGATGCCCAAGAATCACCACATAGGGCTGTGGGTACGCAGCCAGGCACACTGCGTTGTGGGTCCGTGTCCTTCTGGGTGTCTTACTCCCCCACTCTGTCTTGCAGTGGTGCTGAACACCCTCCGGCAGCTGAGCACTACCACCTCCATCCTGACAGACCCGTCCCAGCTGCCAGAGCAGGCGTCAGAGGCTGTCACCAGAATCGGCAAGAGATCAGGAGAGTCTTAACCGCTTAGCTGGCATATGGCCGCATGAGATGCCATGGAGACCCTTTCCGCCTGTGGAGAGGAGGCTGCGCCCCAGCCCTTCCTGCTCAGCCGCAGGGCCTCCCTCCACCTCTGCCGGCCCCACGCGGGTCAGGACGCCGCTCAGGTCTGAAGTCAGGGGCCTGCCGACAGCAATAGCCCGCCTTCGGGAACCCCTTGCTGTGAACTCACACTCAGTGACCTCAGTCACCCACCTCCTTGCCTGCGGGCAGCCCGGACAAAAGGGAAGTCAGTGCCGGCCGTGCTCGTCCTGTCCTGCTGGTGGCCTGTCAGGGTCCGGTACCAGTGAGGGGATTGAGGGAGACAAAGCCTGCTCTGTCTGAGACGTATGGATTTGTCCCTCCGCCACATCCCGTCAACTCTGCTCCTCCAGCCAGAGCCCTGTGCTGCTCTCCGGCCTGCCCAGGGCAGTTGGAAGGTGTCTTTCTTTCTCCTCCCGCTCTGGCAGCGTCTGGCCCTTTGGATGGATTTGGGCTTGTGTTCAGGCTGCTGGGGGGAAGTGCCTTTTCCAGAGACCCCCCAGAACGCGGGCAGAGATGGTGGATGTGGACGCATGCCGGACGGGAATGGAAGCACACGCGATGCACAGCTGCTGCTCTGGCTTGGAAACCCTCCCGGTGGTGTTTCATCTGTCCTGTGTCCCTTCCACGTGGTGTTGCAGGATCCATGGAGACTCGCCCAGGGCCTTCTCGGGTGTCACCTCTCTGCCATGGCCCTTCTGCCGTTATTCTCCACTTGCTTCCGAGCTGCAGCCACAGACTAGTCAGGTTTGTCCAGAGGGAGCGGTTAGCCCTTCAGCTCTGACATTCAGCGGCCACACTCCACGTCCTGCCTGTCTCTTGTCTGACGTTCCGCTGGGAGCCCAAACCAGGACACTTCTCAGACCAAAGATGTCATCACACTCAAAGTCTGTCCTGTCTTGTGTTTGGAGGAAGAAGCTGAACGTGGATGGCAGAACTCTGAGGGTCAGCCCTTGGAGCTGTCTCCGGGCGTCCCTCAGACCAGACAGTAAAGACAACCTGCGCAGATCCCTTCCGGCCATTGCGAGTGGGCAGCAGGAGGGCCGTGCGCAATCTCAGTGCTCGCCCTTGTCTCTGGCTGCCTCTGCATGCGGCTGCTGGGCAGGGGCTCCTCACACTCAGGAAGCCCAGCCACCGGTCCCTCCTCATGGAAGAACGCGTTGTAAGGCCTGCTGCGAAGTTCGGAGCAGCCAGCAGGCTTCCACTCCACCTCTGTCCTCCCTGCCACCTCCCCCATGCCCAGCCTGCGGTCTGGGGAGGGACGACAGACGGCCCCTGAAGTTTAGATCAGTCAGAGGAGCTCTCTGGCTCCCGGAGGCTGCAGAACTGGGGCTCCGAGGGGCAGCCAGCTGCGCCTCAGCCTCAGTTGATGGAGGACAGAGATGGGGGTCTCCCTGCCCCTGGCCGTGCCACCGCCTCTGCTATGGGTCACTGACCAGCAGCCTGCTCCCCTGTCCGTGCTGCAGCCCTGCACTAGAGCAGCCTGGTGGCACCCGCAGCCACCCCAAAACGTGTTTATAGGCTCTCCGGATCCCAAGGCAAGGCTGGGCTGGTCCTTGGAATTTCCACTGGGAATGGTAATTGCTTCCATCCTTTACCCCCCAGGATAAACATGGAGTCACCTTTCCAAAGGCAAAGGCCACCGTGGTAAGAATTCCACTAAGGTCAGAAGGAAAAAAGGAAAAAAACTGAACATTGCTAGCTGTGAGGGCCTCACGGAGGACTGTGAGCCCAGCCCTTCCCGATTCCTGTGCCTTGTAAAACACACATGTGACCCTGGTGGTTGGCCAAGCGAGCCCAGGTCTCTCCTAAGTCAACGGTTTTCTCCCCACCCACTGCTGGGGAGTAATTTTTTTTTTTTTAAACTCCGTGGGATATAAAATTGGCCTGTTGCTCCTTTGGCCTGCCTCTCCCCTTTGCTGAATTAATGTTCGTGATTCTGTTTTGTCAAATATTGAAGGCTGTTAGGTTGTGTGAGACTTGAAGGTTATGTGTGTGTATGCGTGTGTGTGTGTGTGTGTGTGTGTGTGTGTACACTGCGCCTGTTACTGTCTGTCAACGGTCTGGCAGATTGCTAACTGTATGCATATCTTTGTTTCGAGATATTTCTGTAAATTCACTTCTCTTGGTGCTCACGATCACCATGGCCATAGGGCCGCAGTGCCGTATCTCTGCTGCAGACGCAATTGTTTCTTGTCCCAGGAGTTTTCTTGTTTTGGAATCTTGGTCGGTGATCTGGCCAGAGGGGCCTGGCCCTGATCTCCGTCCTGGACTCCTGGGCTGGGCGAGGGGACAGCCGAGGCCACTTTGCTGGTTGCCTCCAGTGGGCGCTGACTGCGGGGCTACGCTTTGTTTACACTCTTTTTCACCCCTTTTCCTGTCCTCCTTCCCGCGAAAGAAACTTCAAAATGCTGGCGCTTTGGAGAATAAGAAAATCAATCTGAAAAGACAAAACAAGGCCTGCTGGCGTATAAATGCCACGAGTGTTTCTGTGAAGGGCCCCTGTTCTCTGCTGTGCTTTCGTGGTGAGTGGCAGACCTCAGGCAGGCTGGGTGCCCCCGAGGGGCTTTCTGAGGCGTGACTAGCAGCTTACACACCTGCTGTCGCCCCTATGGCAGGTGGCCGCCTTCTGGCAGGAAACACTAGGTCTCAGAAGGGGCTAGAGGGCAGCAGGGTTCCCGCGCTGCCTGTGGTCCCAGAGCCACTGCAGGAGGGGTCAGCAGTCAGCCAGACCCTGTACTCTTGTGACCTGACTCTCCTGTTTCCTGCCTTTGGGACCTGCCACTACTCTCTTTTCTAGAAGTCAGTCCTGAAGGTTTCTCTACTGTGGCTGAGATGAAAACTTGGATTCTCAGAGGACACAGCACCCAAAACCCCAGATGGTACCAAACTCCAGTCCCTTCCCAGGTGAAGTGGCACATGACATCTCTGTCCCTGCCACCTGTCATTGCCAGGGAGGGTTCGAATCACTCCTTCTGTGTCCTGGCTGGACCTACACCAGCAGCCTGGGCTCTGGTCAGGGTCTCCTGCATGGAGGGGAGCTGCTGTGTGTGGCTGGCAAGGCCCCTTCCTCCGAGGCCCTGGCTGGCCCCCAGATGTGACCTGCGTTGGGCAGGTATGTTGTTGTTTTGAAGGTGGCAGGTTTTTGCTGCCTGCTGGACAAGACCTTGCGTTCTCAGAACTCGAGGGAGCGGGGCTGTTTCTGCCCCGGGCAGCAGACCTTTGGGTGTGGGTGTTGGGGTGCTGTGGGCCCTGGCCCAGCACTGGTGGGCCATGCTTCTGCTCAGCTCTTTCCTCTCCCTGGCACTGACGTGAGCAGGTTGGGATATCCCTTCTTGTCACCCCTTTCTGCCCTCAGCTGTCCCTGTGCCTTCCTGTCCTTGCTCTTTGTTCCCTCTGCTTGGGGCCTCCTGACAAGCAGCCTGGGTGTGGGTCTGGCCTCTCTCTTTCTGTCAGGTGAGAAAAGTGGCTTTCCCTAGACATCCTGCTTCCCAGCCACAGATGAAACCCACCACCACCTGGTGGAACTTCCTTTGCAAAGTGTTTTCTTGACAATTTCATGGGGAAGAGGGTTGGTGGAGGGCGCTGGACTGCACGGGCCTTGTGAGCGGTGGGAGCTGTGGTTTGTGGCTCAGTGCGCTCGACGCCTCGTATTAATCACAGAGGATTTTACAACTTCTGGACACACGTGAGGAGAGGGGACAGTGAGGTGGGAGGATGAATAGCTTTTTTTTTTTTTTTTTATTTAAAAATTTCTTTAGAGACAGGGTCTCACTATGTTTCCCAGGCTGAAGTGAAGTGGCGAGATAAAAGCTCACTGTAACCTCAAGCTCCTGGGCTCAAGAGATCCTTCTGCCTCAGCTTCCTGAGTGGCTGGGACTATAGGCTTGTGCCACCACACCTGGCTGATTTAAAAAAACTTTTTGTAGGGATGGGGTCTCGCTATCGGCCCAGGGTGGTCTCAAACCCCTGGCTCCAAGCGATTCTCCCGCCTTGGCCTCCCAGAGTGCTGGGATTGTAGGTGTGAGCCACTTCGCCCGGCCAGGAAATTAAAGAGCTTTGAATCTCAACCTTGTTTGTGTCATTTAGTAGACACCTTGGCCATGGTCACCTCGAGAGGTTTTTGTGATCTGAGGGGCACCTTGGAGCACATGGGAAGCTTGGACAACGCTGTTAGGACACCCCAACCCCCATACCTCCACCAAGGCCAGCCTTGACGGTGGTCGAGGACAGATCAACCCCTGGCTTTTCGTTCTGAGGACTGGGCCTTCCTGGCTCACCACATGGTGAGAAAATCAACCTTCGAAAAAGAAAAGGGAACTTTCCACATTGAATGTCGGCTTGTGTGTGCGCTCGCACAAGCCTGCGTGAGTGTGTGTTTACTTCATGGAATTTTATTTCTGTGAAATTCCTTTCCGATTGTGTAGCAAAATCCACCTCCATCTCCCAGTCAAACTTCTGATTCTGCGATCTGAACCCTGGGTGTAGCTCATTTGAAGAGTTCTCTTCTGGTTTTCTTAACAGAGATCCTGAGAGTTGAGACTGTGGAGGGTCGGAAGACGCTGAAGTGTTTTCCATTTCTGTAGCGTTGACATCCTGCAATTAAAAAGGCTGGAAGGCTCAGCTGGACCGCTCCAGAATGTTCCTTGCTGGGAGCTGAGGCCCAGCCGGCCCACGACACGCCTGCTGTTTCTGCAGCTGAGTCATTCTCACACACCATAAAGGGAAAGTGGGTTCATTGGCTGATTTTGTAACGCCACAGCTAAAATACCACGTTCTGTTCCTTTTCCAGATTTCAGTTTATCGTGTAAATGGTTTTGTTTTTTTTTCCTGTTGTGAGCTTTGGTGATTGTGTCAGGGCTCCTTTGAAGAGACAGTCACACCCATGGTCTGAGAAACAGACCCAGAGAAGAGTCTGGTCTGGCCTGCGTCACCCTGAGCACAGCCCCCTGACGCTCTGCTCTCAAGCACGTTCCCACCAGCTGTATCCAACACTACAATGCATTTTTAAAACTATATTTGCAGCCAAGACAATAAAGAAACCTTATTTTTTGAAAAGCCTGTGATGTGTGGCCTTAAATGCTACCCCTGTCGAGCTGTGGAAGAGGTGGGAAAATGAAGAGGTCAGAGCAGAGCCGGGCCCTCCGTGGGCACGCTGCTTCTCGCCGGGGGGCGCAGTTCTGCCTGGGATGGAGGCAAGAGTTGAGGGGAGGTCCAAGGCGGGAGGGGGATTCTGGCGGTACGTCCGGAAAGGCCATGGTCCTGAAGAGAGGCCTACACTCAGAAGGCTGGTGACAAATGCCCAGCATGACAGATGCAGCTGTGAGCTCACCAGGCCACGGGTCCAGGCCCTGCCCCGATGGACAGAGTTCACTGATGCTTGTACAGTCTGTTTCCTTATCTGGGACTTGGGCAGACAGCAAGGGCCCTGCGCACTCTAGGTTCACACAGAATCTTGTATGTCTGCACGTTCAGTACCCCATGGAGCACTGAGCTTAGAAAGTGTGGTTATCATCAGTATGGCCAGCACTGGCCCAGCTCTGAGAGGGTCTCAAACCGTGCTGGTGGCCTCTGGACGCTGTTAACTATTGACCGGATACCATGGACAGGAAATAGCAGAAAGTCGACCAGTAGAGATGTCCCTTTGTTCGGGCGCTGAGAAAGTTTTGATCATCTCTGTTTAATTTAGAAGCTTTTCTCTTTTCCACACCATGTTCCTGTGACCCTTGCAGCTGGCTCCTGTGCCTGGACGGGGTGACTCAATGAGAAGAGCCAGCCCTGCACGTGCTGCTGACTTGTTTCTCCCAGCAGCCACCCAGATCTGGATGTCTTGACTCACAACGCAGTGGATTAGTACACAGGCTCTCTTCTGACCAACCCCTCTGGCCTCCCCTAAGGAAAAAAAAGTGTGACACGAAGGAAGACATTGGGCCTGGAGAACAGGGGGCCCTGGAGAGAGGTAAGTGGTTCACCGACTACTTTGGGGTGGCAGGGGCTTGGTTCCCATTGAGCTAAGCAATAGGGATCTGTTTTGTTCTTTTTAATGTTTTGAGCCTGGCTCCATGTTTGTATAGAATCACCAAAAATGATAAGGGCAGCCCAGGTACAGTGGCTCACGCCTGTAATCCCAGCGCTTTGGGAGGCCGAGGCGGGAGGATCGTGTGAGGCCAGGAATTCAAGGCCTGTGTGAGCAACATATTGAGACCCCATTACCACAAAAAAATTTAAAAAATTAGCCAGGCTAATCATACGTGGTGAGCACTTACATTCCCAGCTGCTTGGGAGGCTGAGGCCAGAGGATCGTTAAAGCCCAGGAGTTTGAGATTATAGTGAGCTTATGATCACACCACTGCACTCCAGCCCGGGCGACAGAGCAAGACCCTGTCTCTAAACAAACAATGACAGTGAGGACATGGTTTGGAGAAAAAGGTGCCATGGGTAGGTTGAAGAAGGAGTGGCAATTGCAGCACCCAGGGCAAGAGTGGTGTTTCTGGAGGAGTGAGGCTGGAGCACAGGAGATTCCCACTCAGGTGTGTGCTGGTCCCTGCTGAGTATCTGGCTTTGGGCCACTGCAGGGACATACATGCCTCAACAATTCTCAAGTTGTTGATGTGGCTATTCCCATTTTATAGAGGAAGAAACCAAAGTCGTTTCCTAGGCAACAAGGCTCCCTGGGTCCGAGGCAGCTAACCAGTCGCTGCCGTCTTGGAAATGGCCTCGCTGCCCTCCGGTTGCCAAGCCCAAATGCGGAACATCGTCTCCTGTCCTTCCTGTGCCCTCCTGACACCAAGTCCTGTCAAGTTTACCTTCTCAGTTCCTTCCAAATGCATGGTCCACCTTGCTCCGTACCCATGGCCACACCCCAGTCTGGGTAACGTCATGTCTCAGCCAGTTCGTGTGATGTGTCCTTTCGTTCTCCCTCGGCTTCGCCTCGTAGTCGGCACTAGCTTTAAAAAGTCCGAGTCTCGCCCCATGGCCGGGCTCTTCAGCCCTTCAGGGGCGTTGCAGATAAAGACTGAGCCCCAGGGGAAGCCCTCGCCCCCTGCTTGCCTTCCCAACCTCATTTTTGCTCTTCTTGGTTCTCTGAACGCACGTTTGGTTGGTTTGGCTATTTCCCTCCTTACGGCTTTCCCAAGCCTGTTTCTGTCTCCTCTCCTTTACTTACACACACTTCCCCACCGGATTCCAAGCCCATCAGGACAAGGGCCTGGTGCCTCGTGTTGAGCACAGAGCTGTACAGAGCAGGTGCCCAGATAGCTTGGGAAGGAGCCCTCGGCCCGTGCCCACCCACAGCCGGTGCCACAGCCCTGGCAGGAGCGGAGGAGGGAGGGCAGCGGCGCCAGAGCGTGCAGATGTGAAGCTGAGGTAGGCGTTGACTCCGAAGACTGTAGGTAATTCTAAAACTTCAACTTGAGTAATTTAGATTGTAGATACAAGAATAATCTCTAAGTGGCACTGAAAGCATTTCATGTCGACGTGCACTTGGTTCTGTAGAACACACTTATCTTCTTACTTTTGGTCAAGATCTGAATTTAGACTCGTGTAGAGCAGTGTGATCACATTTGTCCTAAAGTTTAACAAATGTGCTTTTTGCCTTTTCAGTTCAGAAAATCTCCAGCACACATAGCAGCAGAGAATAACGTGGGACGCCCCCACCGTCATCCGCTCCAGCAGGGATCGGCGCGGGGCTGGTACTGTGTTATTCATCCCTCTCCCCCGACACCAGTATTTTGAGGCACATCCCGGATACCACATGGGTTTCATCTGTTAAATGTGCCTCGTAATGACCATTTCCAGAATTCCACATCCACCTGCAATATTGGCCATCTAAAAGGCCAAAGGCTTTGTGAAAAGCTGCAAAGTCATGGTGATGAGAAAGCTGGGGAATGGAGCGTTCTGACTGATCAGATTTTCTATTGCACTGAATCGTTATCTAGAAAAGCCTTGTTTAGAGAGGGGAAAAGCTTTTTAAGATAAGAGTCTACTTTCCTGCCTTCATGGGTAAGGTACAGCAACAATCTAATCTCTTAATCTAGTCTTTGTGATTTTGCTCCTGGGGGATGTGACCAAGCAGGGCTGGTTGGTTCCATTACAGTGTTGTGGGGGTGGGTCCCAAGTGGGCAGGGGTTATCAGCCCCCCACGAGCCCCACACCTGTCCCACAGCCTTGAGTCACCAATGCCGCTCATCAGTGTAACTGACTGCCACTGAGACGCACATGCGCTTCCCCAGCGTCTGCCCCTTCTTCCTCTAACACTCATTGCACGTTTACCCAGCTTTTCCTTTTCGCCTCTGTTCTCCTTGGATCAAGGTGCATGTACTGAAGGCTGGATTGGCACTGGGCTTGGGAACACAGGAGAACACAGGAGCGACTTTACCGGGGATGCAGCAAGTCCGCCTGGGCTCTGACGGCAGTGTAAGCGTGGGGTGCCGTGAGCTCTTACGGGTGTGGCACTAGCCAGTCCTGGAGGGAGCAGCCAGGGAGTGCCCCTGCGACAGGTGGCATCCGAGCCAGAAACCAGCAGGACAAGCGAAATTACCTGGCAAAGGAGGGACTGGGACAGCAGGAGGAAGGAACCCCCAATGCAAAACCTTAGGCAAGACCAAATCTGCCATCTCCAGGTCAGATTTTTCTAGACTCTGTCCCCTTTGTCTCTCCTGCCTGCCCCGGGGCTTTTTCTTGTCAGTTATCTCTTCCGTCTCTTGCGCTTTCCTCCTTTTCCATTGACTCATTCCTCTCTACTCACAAATTTCTCTTTCTCAAATCTCTGTGCTTCTAACCAACCTTATTTTCAATCTCTCTGCCCCAAACATACCATCCGAAAGTGCTCTGCCTCTTGGTAAATGGCATTGCTAACCACCCTCTTGCTTGAGCCGAAAGCTCAGATGCCACCTTTGATCTTTTCCCACTTCCCACGTGCAGCCAGTCCAGTCAATAACACCCCCAAAACACAGACGGTCCCTGACTTAGGATCTTTTGGCTTTAGGATGGTGTAAAAGCTATACGCATTTAGTAGGAACTGTACTTCAGATTTTGAATTATGGGCCAGGCGCAGTGGCTCACACCTGTAATCCTAGCACTCAGGGAGGGCCAAAGCAAGCAGATTGTTTGAGCTCAGGAGTTCGAGACCAGCCTGAGCAAGAGCGAGACCCCGTCTTTACTAAAAATAAAAAGAAATTAATTGGACAACTAAAAATATATAGAAAAAATTAGCCGGGCATGGTGGCGCATGCCTGTCGTCCCAGCTACTCGGGAGGCTGAGGCAGAAGGCTCGCCTGAGCCCAGGAGTTTGAGGTTGCTGTGAGCTAGGCTGACGCCACGGCACTCGCCCTGGGCAACACAGTGAGACTCTGTCTCAAAAAAAAAAAAGAAAGAGCTGCAAATGGCCAATAAGCACAAGAAAAAATATTCCACATCATTAGTTAGGCATTAGGGAGATGTAGATAAAAGCCACAATGAGAAACTACTTCACATCTACTGGGATGGTTATTTAAAAACAAGCAAACAACTGGAAAATATGTTGGTGAGGATGGAGAGAGAATGGAGCCTTTGTCCATGGCTAGCGGGACTGTAAAATGGTGGAAAACAGGCAGTCCTTCCAGAAGTTAAATGTAGTTAGCACATGGCCTGGCAATTCCACTCCTAGGTATAGACCCAAAAGAAAGGAAAACCGGGACTCAAACAGGTACTTGCATGAAATTTCCACAAAAGCATTATTCACAGCCGAAACATTTCAAAAACAACACATGTCCTGGAGCTGATGAATGGATACACAGAATGCGGTATATGCTCGCCACGGAATGTTACTCGGCCATAAAAAGGAGTGAAGGTCTGACACAGGCCGCAACAGACGTGAACCTTGGAAACTCAACGCTAAGTGAGAGAAGCCCGACACGAAAGGACACATAACTGTGACTTCGTTACATGAAATTCCAGAGTAGGCAAATCCACAGAGACGAAGTGGATTCCTGGTTGCCTGGGGCTGGCGGGACTGGAAACAAGTGGGTAGTGACTGCTAACGGGGTGATGAACATGTTCTAGAATTAGACAGTGATGGGAGTTGCACAACTCTGTGAATGCCCACCACACACACACGCACACACTACGAAATCACATACTTTAGAGAGATGAAGTAATTTTTCTAAGGTCACATCACATGTAGTAAGTAGAGGACCAGAAACTGAAATCCAAGAATATCTGTCCTTCGCAGCCAAAGATGCTTTTCGCCAGGGTTGCTTTCTGTCCATATGTGAGCTAGATGTAGGCACACATTTTTTTTTAACTCAAATGGGGGGAGGGGTCGCCATAGTTTCATAGCCTGCTTTTATAAATTAATATTATATTTGGAGCATTTTACCATGCCATTAAATATACTTTGAGAGAATGATTTTGAGTAGCCACATAATGTCATCACATCGTAGTTTGTTTAGTCACTGCTTTGTTTTTAGTCATTTGGGTTGTGTGGTGGCCGTGAAGACGCACGTCTCAGGTCTCCCGCTTCGGGAAGAGCACCTGCCCGAGGCCCAGCCGTTGTGCTCTGAAGTCCATCGCATCCCACTGCTGCTCCCAGCTCGTGACGGCGCGGCAGGGACACCGAGGCTGGGCCCCACGGGCTCCTCTGACGAGTGACTGTGCTTGAGGATTTCCCCACAGCCCCGCGGAACTCTCTCAGGAGAGCACCACCGGCTAAGATACCTGTCTCCAACCTTCCCTCTTTCTTTCAGCAAGGGTCGGACCTCCCTCGCATGCCCCGAGGCTCCCCCAGCTCCTCGCCCCTCTCCCACCCCCTCCCGGGCTTCGCTGCTGATAAGTCTCCGGCTGGGAATCCCGTCTTGGTCTCTGCTTCTCAGGGCCTGGACTAACGCAGGTAGAGTCCACTTTTGTTTGCGTGTCTGGTTTGGATGTCGCCCTTACCGCTGTTACGAACATGCAAGTGTGTGTGTCTTGTCCAAATCTGTGACTGTCTCCTTAGGAAATTGCGTTAGGGTAGAATGCCAGGAGAGCGTTACTGGGTGAGGGGTACACACTCCCTTTGTAAGACTCGGATATATATGTCCGGAAGTGGCTGAATGGGCCTCTCTCACCATCGGGCCTTAATTCGTGACGCTGATGCTGATGTGACAAGCATGACGGGACCTGTCAGCAGTTTTCCTTTCTTGGTTACTGGCAAGTTTCGCAGTTCCAGGTTCGCTGGCTGTGTGACTTCTTGTTTTACATTCAAGCTTTGCTTTTTCTTCCCTCCCCTCACTCTCATTTTCTGATTGCCTCTTCTATTTTCTTTTTATTTGTTCTCGAAGCTCCAGAATAAAGAAATGATACCGCTTAAACTTTCGTTCTTACAGCTATTCCCTGTTCTGCCTTGATAAATTGGGCACGTTTAAGCTTTTACTCAGTCTTAATCCCTCTTGAAATAAAGAAATCATGTTATCATCCTGCTTTCAGCTTTTCTGTGACTCTTAATTGTTTGTTTTGTTTTCCTTTCTTCTGTGAGTTAGTGGAAATTTGATTTTTAAAACTCATTATTTTGGACTGTTTTGATCACGAGATGTGTCCTGGGAATTGTTCGGTGTCTTTTTGTCTCTTTCTAAGGTTTTGGCAGATTAACCCCAAAAGAAATTCTAGGCCGGGCGCGGTGGCTCACGCCTATAATCCTAGCACTCTGGGAGGCAGAGGCGGACGGATCGTTTGAGCTCAGGAGTTCGAGACCAGCCTGAGCAAGAGCGAGACACCTTCTCTACTAAAAATAGAAACAAATTACTTGGACAACTAAAAATCTATGTAGAAAAAATGAGCCGGGCATGGTGGCGCATGTCTGTAGTCCCAGCTACTCGGGAGGCTGAGGCAGAAGGGTTGCTTGAGGCCAGGAGTTTGAGGTTGCCGTGAGCTAGGTTGACGCCACAGCACTCTAGCCTGGGCAATAGAGTAAGACTTTGTCTCAAAAAAAAAAAAAAGAAAAAAATTCTAGTTGTTTGAGAGTTTTCACTAGTCAAGTTGCAGATAGCTTAGGATTTATCATACTTACTGCCTGTGGTTGGCTCTGTCCTGTGTTGCTGCTTTCAGGAAAAGCAAATATGAATTATATTGTTTTTCTCTCGCACAATGCTGTGGTAAGTGATCTTGATTTAGAGGTGAATTTCTGCCTCTAATCTCCTTCCCTATCTCCCTTCTAAGTCGTTCTTGTTTCCGAGAATCTGTATGGACACTAGGCATCAAGGCATCTGCATCAGGCCGTAGCAGCTCGTGTAGCGAGTAGTGATCCCAGCAACAGGGATGGTGCTTTGGTACTTGGATGAACCTTGAAAACCATGCGGAGTGAAAGAAACCAGCCACACAAGGCCACCTCCTACATCATTCCGTTTATGTGAAATGGCCAGACAGGGCAGACCCACAGAGACGGAGAAATGCTTAGTGGTTACCGGGGCTGCGGGTAGGGAGGACCGGGGAGTGCCAATTCATGGGCACAGGGTTTCTTGCGGGATGATGTTACTATGATAAAAATGTCCTGGAGTCAGGTAGTTGTGATGGTGGCACAACTGTGCATGTGATAAAAAAAAAACCGTCAAATTGTACACTCTAAACATGGGAACTTTATGGTATGTAAATTACAGGTCAAAAAAGCTGTTAAAAAATACTGATTCCAAGCCCAGCCCAGCCCTGCTAAATCAGAAACTCTGGGCGTAACATCCAGGAATCTGCATTTTACCCAAACACCCAACAGAACTGACTATGGACTTTGTTCAAATGTCATTGAGAATTTCAAGACAGTGATGAAAGCAGAGCATTAACACAAGCCCAGGGCCCTCCCTAGGCCCATGAAGCTGGCTCCGCACCCCACAGTAGGATCTGGGGTGCTCCTCTCAAAGGGTGGAAGGAAAATTGGTTAGCAGGTTTGCATCTCTGCTGGAGAAGCTGTAGATGGAAGGGCTGGAAGTAGGAGAGCAGAAATATGAAACTTCAACAGGTTCCCTCCCCCTGCAAGAACAATGAAGTGATTTTAGTCAGAAAAGTGAAGCGGAGTCCCCCAGCCAGCAGCTGAGTCATATCCAGAACTGTGAGCTCTCGGTGACAAAAGGAGAAAATCTGAGGCTGCCTCCAGGTCTGCGAAAGATCCTGAGTGAGCCCATGACTCGAGCAGCAGTAACTGACCGCAGAATTGCTGTGAGCGTGTTGATTGTGGGGACTCGTCCGGTGGGGGGACCAGGCAGCCCCTGCTGCTCCACAGACTGCATCTCGCTGCATGCAGTTGCCCCTCTCCCTGCAGTGATTCACTTGCCACTGTCCCCACTGCTTCATGTCACCACGTCTGATTGTGTTGCTGCAGTCACGTGCCCACACCCCGGTGCAAGGGAGGCTGCGAAGGCCTCCTACGGCAGGAAGCAGGCTCTGCCGCGCTGCAAACACGAGTCCCCAACCATCAAAACATAACCTCATGCAGAGTGGGCACGGGGCAAGGTTTTGTTTAAGTCATTATCGAGGAAATCAGCACAGCGTGACTGAGTCAAAGGAGGAGCTAGAAACTAGGGTCTGTCTCTCATCTGTCTTTCTGTCGTCAGGGAAGAAAAGGAATGCTGGAATCAAACGCTCGGTTAGATGCTCAACTGGCTGACACCCCGCAGTCAATACAACCGGGACCTTTGGAATTGTCTTCTTTACCTGATAGAAATCTTTTGCATCTCATCTATTTTCTCTAAGTTCAGAGACCTTGGAACCTAGTTGATAATATACAGTATGTCAAACAATAAGTTCCATTCTCAGCAGTGCTGTGCAGTAGAACTTTCTGTGATGATGGGGGTGTTCTGTGTCTGCACTGTCTAATATCGTACCCACTAGCTGCTGTGCTATTGAGCACTGGAAACGTGGCTTGGAGCCGGGTGTGGTGGCATGTGCGTGCCTGTAGTCCCAGCTACTCAGGAGGCTGAGGCAGGAGGATCCCTGGAGCCCCAGGAGTTCAAGGCTGCAGTGAGCTATGATCGTGTCATTGCACTCTAGCCTGGGCAACATAGCAAGACCCCATCTCTTAAAAAAAATGTGGCTAGTGAGATAGAAGAAGTAAAAAATTTTGTAAATGTTTTATTTTGAAATTTTATATTTTTGTTTTTATTTTGAAATGTTTTATAATTTTAGATTTATAGAAAAGTTGTAGGTGGTACAGAGTTTGCACCCAGCTTCCCCTATGTGATAACATCTTATGTAACCACGGCACATTTATCAAAACTAAGCAATTGACATTGATACAACATTGATAACTAAACTATGGGCCCAATTTGGATTTTCACCAGTTTTTGCACTAACGTCCGTTTTCTGGTTGGAGATCCGATCCCGGCACCCACATTGCATTTAGTTCTCGCATCTCCTTAGGCTCTGATCTGTGACAGCTTCTCAGCCTTGCCTTGTTTTTCATGACCCTGACACTTTGGAATAGTGATGGGCAGGAGATTTTGTAAATTGACCCTTGGTGTGGGCCTGGCAGGTGTTTTCTCCACATGAGCCTGGGATGGCGGGTTTGCGGGGGAAGACCACAGAGAGGTGAGGGAGGTGCCCTCTCACCGTGTGGTATCAAGTGCGTGAGAACGACGTGGCAGGTGACATCCGCCTGGATCGCTGGCCGGAGGTGTTGTCCACCGTGGCCCTCCCCATCATCTTGGGGTTTCCCTCCTGTGCTCTGCTCTTTAGAAGTGAGTCACCAAGTCCAGCCTCCCGTCAAAGGAAGGGGAGTTAAGCTCCACCTCCTGGAGAAAGGAATATCAAAGAATTTGTGGAGGTATGTTAAACCACCATTGTGATTCATAAATACTGGGGGAAGAGACTTTGAAGCTATGCAGATTTCCTGTTTCCCCTTAAAGTTCCACCTGCTAATTTTATCATTCTTCTGTGGATCTTGCCTGAGGCAGTTATTACTGTGGTGTTCTAATGATGATGTTCTATTTCCCTCATCCCGCCTATATCTATTATTTATTAATTAGAATTGTGTAAGGAACATTTGTCCTTTCCCCCCATTTATTTATCTAGTGAATCATTTATATCACGATGGATTCATTGATATTTATTTTTTCCTTTGAAAGGACATGTGGTCATATTTTTGCCTTATTTCCCAGTTTGGGATAATTTTCCTAATAGTAAAGGTATTCTGATATAAGACAGTTAAAAAGAGAGATGGACGTCCACCACAGTGGGTGTTTCTGGAAAGATCACCAAAACGTTGTCATTGGCGACTAGGATATCTGGGGGCTGAAAAGCCTGGTGTGCGGGGGGCTGGGGTAGAAATACCTGTAAGAGTAAGAACGAGAAGTCCAAGACTGAAGTTTCAGAATCCTGACTGCATCCTCCCCTACATGTGGACTTGTGCAAACCACACCTCTTTGGTCCTCAGTTTCCGCAAAGATAAGATGAAGATAAAGGTGCCAGTCACTCAAGATCGTTGGTTCTCAGGCTGGAGAGTGCATCCGATTCCCGGTGTGTATGTTGCTAGCTCTACTCACAGACCATCTGATTCGGTAGGTCTGGGGTGGAGCCCAGGGATTTGCATTTCTAAAACATTGCCAGGTGCCAGTCCAGAGACCACCCTTTGAGAACTATTAGTCCAGATGATCTCTAAGAACCCTTAACAGCTTTGGACTCAATGCTTGTTCAGATGACAAAAATCTTTGGACCAGGAAAGATGGTGTCATCCCTGAGGGCCCAGAAAATCCAGTGGAGAATCGTACAGGAATCACTGAAAATTACCCTGTGCCACGCACAGGGTGGCACCAGATGCCTCTAAGACCCAGTCACTGCCCAGGGAGAGACAAAGGGTGGAGAGGGTGGTGAAGTGCAAGCTGGAGTCGGGGTTCCACCCCTTAGCAGCTGTGTGGCCCTGAGCAAGTGACTAAATGCCTGCCTGCCTCAGTCTCGCCACCCATAAAAAGAGAACAGTGACAGTCCTTATTAATACCTGACCTGGCACAAAGAAAATGCTCAACAAGGTTGTTGCCGGGCTCCCTATTCGTTACTGAGTGTGTCCAGTGGGGGAAATGGCAGTGGTGGAAGTAATCTTTTTCTAGAACACAACCACCTTCCCTCTGAACAACTCCACCCAGCTTGGGTCCCCATTCGCTAATGTCAGTCCCCTGACAAAATCCAAAACAGATTATGAAAAAATAATCAACATAATTTATTAAATAAATTCCAAAGTCTCCTCCAAGTAGCATTAACAACTCTTAGTACAATAAATATCAATAAATTAACATAGCTGCCGCCTCCTGCCCTCACAAGGGTATAATGAGAGTAAGTAAGGTTTAAGCCTGCAGAAGAAAAGCATTCTATAAATACCAAGACTAGGAATAATGACATAATCTTTTTCAAGTTAATTCATAAATTTCAATCTCAGCCCTCCTGGGACTGGCACATCTGAGCGTTCATTGGGATTATTCACTGGAAACACGTACTTAATAAATTACGGCAGAGTTCTCACACTTAGCTGGCAGTCATTTGTTAAGGCTTCGTAAGTTCCTGCCACTCCAAAAGGAATAGGCCCTAACCAGCCTGTCGGGCTTCAGGGCTAGATGGGCTCAACGCAAGTTCCATGCACTCCGAAAACTGTGTTAGGATAGTCAAGATGAAGCGCTTATGTTCAAGGGTGCCTGCAGGTGCGGAAATTTTTGTTTTTGAAGCATCTTGAAATTTGAGTTTGTCGAGATGTTCTATGATTTCACCCATAGTTGTGTTATCTCTTAACTGTTCGATGATCTGGAGATATGTCCGAATGGCTGAGATGTTGATGTTGTTTGGTGGCTGGGCATCGGGGATGAGACACGGTAGCGTGTAACTTTGGGACATGGGCACCCCCTTTTCTTCCTTCAGCTGTGGAATGAGGAGGAGAAATGGTGAGCATTAGGTTTGCAATACAGCTAGAAATCCTAACAGCTAATGCTCGAGTGCTTCCTCTGTGACTGGCCTGGTTCATACTTTATCTAATCAGCATAACCACCCCACAAAGCTGTGGCTGTCGTTAGCCCCCTTTCCAGAAGAAACCGGAGCTCAGTTGGTTTATGGAGCTGGGCCAAGGTCAAGGGACAGACCCGGCACCTAGTCCAGGTGTGGCGCAGTTCTGAAGCCCACACTGGTGACCACTGCTCCGTCTTGCTGCCTCTGCCCATCAAGCTGAGGTCTCCACAGCCTTCTGGAATCTGCTTTTATGTGCTCAGGGGCTCAGGGAGGAGGGGGTCAGAGCGCTTCTGGGCCAACCTCTGATCTGACCGCTGCATGAGAGCATCTTTACCCTCACGAACATGCCATCTTGGCCTGTCTAGCTGTCCCCTGTCCCTGTGTATCCACAGCCCTGGCTTCAGGTCTGGAAAGAGTAGGTGCTTCTGGGGCAACAGAAGACGTTTTTAAGAAATAGCGTAGAAAAGAAATCTCTAGGGCACTTACGTAGTTTTCCAAAAGTGTCTTTGACAAGAACTTTAATTCCTTGAATATTTTCCTTCTCTCGGTCTGTCCTAGAGCAGGAAACGTGTGGGAAGTCAGCCAGCTCCCCACACAGCAGAGCAGGAACAGGGCAGACGTCGTGGGTCCTAGAAAGAAAGTGACGCTGTGAGGCACACAGACCTGCCACCCCAGCTCTACTGCTGAAGCCCCCCTTCCGGAATCTTCCTCACTGGCGAGGTAAGACTATGCCCGAGATGCAGTGAGCACCAGAGCACTGCTTGTACCTGCACGAGAGACCATGGCGAGAGGGAGCGCGGCCTGCTTCCGCGGCAGCTTCTGCAGCCAGATGTGTTTGCCATGGCCGCCGGGGGATATATAAAGGGCCGGGGTGGGGAAGAACAGCACTGTCCCGCCCATGGCAAAATCATTGCTTATCTTTTCTCCAGAAAACACTTTCAAAATTCTGCTAGCCAAGGCTGAATGAAAGCAGGGTTGGAAGGAAACGCTGAGGTTACCCTCAAGGTAGGCAGATGCCTGAGTCAGTGCAAAGACACTCACACGCCGCACAGGAAGGCAACACGTCGCTGTCAATTCTTGGAAAGAGCTTGTTGATTTGACTAGACAAAATTTTGAAGCCCAGCGTTGACAGGCACAACCACCAAGGAACAAGTGACTTACAGGAGTTGAGGGTCAGCGCCCCACAGGGAATTTCTGGGGAGGTCATGCTGAGTGCGCATGGGCGCAAAGCTGGGGTGAGATTCGCAGAACACGGTATCTTTGGAAGCCTCTGCAGCATGGCCACGCTAGCGTGAGAACAGCCCCCATGGCCACTGAGTATGGTGAATCCGAGGCCACATCTCCTCTGCACTTGGCCTCCCGGCTCCCTGGACTCTCACCTGTGCCTCTGCAAGCCCAGGGCCCACACCGGAATCCGTGCTCGCCAGTTGTTGGTTATTCACATTTCAGGTGCAGCTTTGACCAGGCCCTCTTCTGGGGTCTTGGGAATGGCAGGGATCGAGTTAGACAAGGCCCCTGCCCTCACGGACCGGGCATTGTAGTGGGCGAGGGGCAGATGACAAACACCATTCATCGATACACAACAAGGTACCGGGGAATAACAGGGACTGTCATAATAACAAGGTGATGGGCTACAGGTGATGGAGTGACAGGTGAGGTACTTTAAGTCAAGTGATGAGAGAAAACTCTCTCTGAAGAGGTGACATTTAAGCTGAGACCTGAAAGATAAGAAGCAGCTGGCCTTGGGCAGATCTGGGGAAAGAACGTTGCGAGCAGAGGGCATGAGTGCGGAAGTGCTCCGTCTAGGTTTGATTGCTGTTCTTGGTAGCTGGAGTGAAGTGAGGCTGTGACAAAGAACTTGGGCTTTATTCCACTTGATGAAACACCACTGATGGCTTCAGGTAGGCAAATATAAGATCTAGGGCACTGTTTTTTGGGTTTTTTTCTTTTGAGACAAGTCTCTCTCTGTCACCCAGGCTGGAATGCAGTGGCATTATCATAGCTCACTGCAACCTTGAGCTGCTAGGCTTAAGCAATTCTCCTGTTTCAGTCTCTAAGTAGCTAGGACTACAGGCACACGCCACCACGCCTGGCTAATTTTTTCTTTTATTTTTTGTAGAGATGGGGTCTCACTATGTTGCCCAGGCTGCTCTTGAACTCCTGGACTCACACGATCCTCCCACCTTGGCCTCCCAAGTAGTGGGGGCTATAGGTGTGCGTCACCATGTCCAGCTCTGAATCCCAGGATTTTGATGAAGCAATTGGGTGGTCAATGTTCAGTGAGGAAAAAGACTGGAGAGGGGCAATCATGAGTCCCGTGTGGAACGAGGTAAGTTCGAGACGCCTTCCACCCCAGCAACTTCATTGCTGTCCTCTAGCAAAGTCCATGGCAGGCATGACTCTCCCCCGCTGATGTTGACTCCCCTAATTATGTTACATTACATGGCAGAAGGGACTTTGTAGATGTCATCAGGGTTACTAATCAGTTGGCTTTAGAATAGATTTTCCTAGTTTACCTGGGTGGGCCCAACGTAATCACAGAGCCCTCAAAGACGGAAGAGGAAGGCAGAGAGCTTCCACGTGTGAAGGAAGGTTCGCCTGGTGTTGCTGGCTTGAAGCCACGAGAGGAAAATGAATTTGGCAATAACCAGTGAGCTTGGGAGAAAACCCTGAGCCCTAGATGAGAGCCCTGTTCCCTGCCAATCCCTTTATTTTAGCCCAGTGGGATCCCCAGCAAAGAACTACACACAGTATGCTGGACTTCTGACCTGCAGACACTGGTACAGGAAATTTGTGGTATTAAACTGCTCAGTGTGTGGCATTTGTCACAGCAGCAATAGGGCACTGATACAGTCCCCAGCAGCCTCACGTTGCCAATCTTACTGGGTTCTTCTCAGCCTTCATCTCACCTGGCCCTTCCATGGCAGGCGAAGGTGCCGATCACTTCCACCTTCTCGATGACCTCTTTTCTTCTCCTTCCATCGCAGTGTTATCCTGACCCGGTTTGCCCCCGACAGTCCTTCTCAGTGTCTGCGCTGAATCACCTGCGGCTCCACCCTTTATGCGGACATATCTCTGTTGTCTCCTCCCTTCATCTGTGTCTTCACACTCTGACGCCTCTCTCTTTCCAACACTAGATCTAAATGTCCTCCCAAATGTCCCACCTGTGCCTGCAATTGAAAATGCCCAAAGGGGGCTCTGAGCCAGGGTGATGGTGACAGTGGAGATGGCACTCTACTGGATGTGGGTTGGCAGAACATTGGAGTTGAGGACGACTCCTGGGTTTCCGGTTCAGGAGACCGGCTAGACGCTGCCGCGGCAGACCGGAAGGCGCCACAGGGCTGACAGCCTTCAGGGCTCGAGCGAGGCGATGAAGTCAGTTTCGGACTCGGCGAGGCAGAGGTGTCATGGAACACACAGGGGAAGACATTCAACAGGGCACTGGACATCGAGGTTTGGCGTCTGAATGAACTCGAGATGTAAATTTGGGTGCCTGCAACATATTGTGGTGGATAAAACCGTAAGCTTGGAACAGATGAACAGTGAGAGACATGGGAGTCAAGCGTGGAGCCCTGGGATGTGTCTCCTTCAAGGAGATGATTTAGTCTAGAACACCGAGAAGGTCACTCTCAAGAGAAAAAGAAAAGTACCAAGAAAACAGGTTGTCATGGAACGAGATGAAAGTGGTTTTTCAAGACAGAGGAAATGGTTGGCATCATCGTACGTAAGCCACCAAGAGGTCAAACAAGATAAAGGCTGAAGAGATTCACTAGATTGGGCAACGTGAGGTCACAGGAACTTTGCTAGGGGAGTTGAATAAATTTTTTGAATGGAAGCCATGTGGTGGTTTAGGAAGTGAGGACAAAGTGAGCGTAGACCACTCCGCAGAGAAGCTTGGATGAGAAAGAAGAGGGAAGAGACAGCAGTAGTTCGGGGGAACTCGGGGTTTCCTGGCTGTGTTGTTTCTGTTGTGCATTTTGGGTTCTATGGGCTGCCCAGACGTGACCTCATCCCTGAGCTCTCGACTCCTCCCCAGCAGGCGATTTGACATGGAATAGAGGCCCCCCCGGCCCCGGCATCTCGAACTTACCTCTTTCCAAACAGGACTCGTGATGTCCCGCTCTAGTTCTCCCTTCACTACACACCCTCCCCCAGTTGCTCCATCAGAGTCCCAGGAGCCATCTGTGATTCATCTCCTTGATTTATTTCTATCACTATGGACCCATGGACCTTTATTTTATTCTTTGAAAGGACATAACAGCCATCTTTTTGCCTTATCTCCCAGTTTCAGATAATTTTTCTAACAGTAAGAAGGATGGTAGATGGTGCTATGGTTTGCACGAAGTTGTCCTTCCATAATTCATAAACTGGAAGCTAGTACCCAGTGTGGTGGTATGAAGAGATGAGGCCTTTTGGGAAGTGATGGAGTCATGGGGGCCCCTCATGAATGGGATTTATGCCCTTGTAGAAGAGGCTTCAGAGAGCTGCCTGGCCCTGCCGTCCCTTTTGCCATGTGAGAACACAGCAAGAAAGTGCCATTTTGGAAGCAGAGAGCAGCTCTCACCAGACATTCCTGGGCTCACATCCCTTAGTAACTTGATCTTGGACTTCCCAGCCTCCAGAACTGTGAGAAAATGAATTTCTGGTCTTTATAAAGCACCCAGTCTAAGATATTTTGTTACAGCAGCAGGAACAGACAAAGACAGATGGTCACTACCGTGGGTGTTTTTGGAAGGATCTCAATCAATAAATTGGACTTCCTCAAAAGTAAAATTTTTTGCTTTTCTAAAGACAGCTACGAGGATGAAAAGACAAGCCTAGACTGGGAGAAAAATATTTGAAAATCACACATGTAACAAAAGACTTGTGAACAGAATATATAAAGAACGCTTAAAACTTAATTTTATGGATTGGGAATAGTTTCTAAGAAATGACACCAAAAGCATAAGGAACCAAAGAAAAAAATTATTTCATCAAAATTAAATACTTTTGTATGTCAAAGGATACTATCAAGAAAGTGAAAAGACAACCCACAGAATGGGAGAAAATTTTGCAAATCATCTATAAGATAAGGGGCTATTAAACAGAACATATAAAAAAAACTCTTACAAATCAACAATAAAAAGACAAGTAACCCAATTAAAAAATGGGCAAAGGATTTGAATAGACATTTCTCCAAAGAAGATATACCAACAACCATAATAAGCGCATGAAAAGATGCTCAATATCATTAGTCAGGCATTAGTGAAATGCAAATAACAACCACAATGAGATGCCATTTCACACCTACTAAGATGGCTATAATAATAATTTTGAAAAGTAAAATAACAGGTCTTGGCGAGAATATAAAAAAACTGGAACTCTCATATATTACTAGTAGGAAAGCAGATGGTGCGACCGCTGTGGAAAACAATTTGTTCCTTTTTGAGACAGGGTCTCGCTTTGTTGCCCACGCTGCAGTACAGTGGCATAATCATAGTTCACTGCAGCCTCAAATTCCTAGGCTCAAGCAGTCCTTCTGCCTCAGTCTCCCTAGTAGCTGGGGCTAAAGGCGTGCACTGCCACATCCAGCTAATTTTTTAATTTATTGCAGAAACGAGGTCTCTCTATGTTGCCCAGGCTGATCTCCAACTCCCGGCCTCAAGTAATCCTCCTGCCTTGGCCTCCCAAAGTGCTGGGATTACAGGCATGAAACACCGTGCTTGGCCCTGTCCCTCAAAATGTTAAACACTGACTTGCCATATGACCCAGCAATTCCATTCCTAGGTATTTACCCAAAAGAAATCCAAGTATGTTCACAGAAAAACTTCTACACAAATGTTCATAGCAGCCTTATTCAAAGTAGCCAAAAAGTGGAAACAACCCAAATGTTCATCTACTGATGAATGGATAAACAAAATGTGGTCTGTACGATGGGATATTAATCAGCCACAAAAAGGAATGAAGGACTGACACATGCTACAACTTGGATGAACCTTGGAAACATTTTAAGTGAATGAATCCAGACACAAAAGGACAAATGCTTACTGTATGATTTCACTTACATGAAAAAGACGAATCAGGAGAGACACAAAGCATATTAATGGTTGCCGGAAGCTGGGCAGATGGGGGAATGGAGATTGACTTGCTTAATGGGTACAGGGTTTCCTTGTGGGGTGAGAAAAACGTTGAAAGTTAGATTACAGTGATGGTTGCACTGTGAATGTATTCAAGCGTACAGCACTGTACACTTTACTTTATGGTATGTAAATTACGTCTCAACAAAGATGTTGCTTTTCCCAGTTACAGGAACTGAATCATCTTATCCTGTTAATTTCACAAAGCACTGCCCAGGAGCCCCACTGTGCCGCCATGCTCTGAGGGATGGGGAGGTGAGTAAGGTTGACCAGTCCGAAATGAGGTCTCGGAGCTAAAACGGTTACACAGGTAGACAGCGATAAACTCCTGACTCCAGGGTTAGAGAGATGGACGCTGCAATCCCCTGGTTGGAGTCTTCAGATGTTTGACCTTGGCTCATTTCTCCTTTCTAGGTTTGTCAACTGGGTATAATCAGCACTTTCCGCAGGGGGTTCCTGGGAGGAGAAATGGGAACAGGTGGGGTGGGGAACCTGCGGTCTTGGGGCCATCAAAACCTGCTGGGAGCTGCGGCACTTAAAGCCAGGGTCTGGTGGGGTCAGTGTATTATTATTCCATTTCTGCAGATGAGGTCAGAAGAGAAAACCCCGGTGGTCTGGGGCTGAGCCGGGGTCTGTCATCCCCAGCCTGGGAGGCCTTTTCCTCCAGGGAAACCCAGCGCTCCTCCGGAAACTGGATTCAAGGAGTGCCCAGGTGGGCGCGCCCCTGCGGGTTCGAGAACGCGCCCGCCCGGCGCGTCGGCGTCCTGGAGGTTGCTTGGCAACGCAGGGGCGGACATGGAGGCGCACCCCGCCAGCGGGCGCAGGGCCGTGAGCGCGGCGGTGCGCGAGCACCTGCGGAAGCTGTGTCTGCGCGAGTTTCCGTGCGGCACCGGCAGCTGGGTGCGGCGCCGGCGCGGCCGGAGGGACGCTGGGGGGCCAGGCGTGGGCCCGCGCCGGGCGGAACGAGCTGGAGGGGGCGGGCAGGACGGGCTGAGGGAAGGAGCTGCGTGGGCCTGAGGGGACTGGCCGGGGGCTGAGAGGAAGTTTGGATCTGGGCACTTCTGCAGCGGCGATTTGGGGGATTCGCGATTTGGGGGATTCTCAACTTGGCGCGATTTTGCCTCTCATGGGAACTTAGGTGCCATCTGGGGACATTTTTGATTGTCACACTAGTGGGAGAGCTGCTAGTGGCATCTACTGAGTAGAGGCCAGGGATGCTGCTAACTGTCCTACAGTACACAGGACAGTCCCCGCAACAAAGAACGATCAGGCCCAAGGGGTAACCGAGAATGACCTGTTCTATCTTAAGAGTTTCGGATCCTTCAGAGGGCTGTGTCACACCTGGAGAAATTCTCCGTCTCTACCCCTGCAGAACAAGTCGCGCTTTCTTCCCCAAAGTGGGCGAATATGGAGGGAGCTGGTCCCCAGAGAGGAGGACACGGTGAGCCCCGGGGAGGAGACCGTGGAGACCCTGCTGGGCCTGGTCCGCAGCCCCCACTCCCCCTGGGCGCTGCTGGAGGACTCGAGTGAGGAAGACCGTTTTCTGCGAGAACTGGCCATCCAGAACCCACCGATGCTCAGGGACACGTTCTTCTACTCCTACTTCCGGTCACTGCGGGTGGTGGACAAGGAGGTGAGTGCGAGTGAGCCCGGCTTGTGGGCTTGATGTTCCGTGGCCGCTGCCCTGTGGGAGGATGCAGGTGGGCGCCCTTCTCTGCGGTGCCTCTGGGGACCTGAGTTGGGGGCTGATACCAAGGCCAGCCTGTCCTCTAATTAACGTCGTCAGCTTGTCCACCCGGCAGGATCAGCTGCTGGTTGCTCTTTGCCATGTCCGTGGAGGGAGTCCACCGTGCATCTTGCACAGCTCGTTCCTGGTAGACCTGCAGTTAACCTCCTGGGTCCTCGCAGAGGCCTTGTGGAGGGTCCATATTGGTTTCACTTTGTCTGAACTGTGAGGGCCCGGGGTCGGGCAGGGCTGGCAAACTGCTGACTGTATTCATTTCTGTCACTAAAAAGCCGCCTTTGCCTACACCAGTAACAGAGCCCAACATCGCGTAGAAACTTAGTCTCAGACTTCCCGAGCCTTTGCTTTGCTTTCTTTTTCCCGAGAAACTGGGAAATTATATGGTAGTGGCAGACGAGTGGGGTGACTGACTCCTACCACTTTGCCTCGGACTTTCTCAGTTTTAGCACTGAAGGTTGTATGTCCCAGGAACCCCCTCCATCCGGGACCATCTGGCGCAGTTGGTCACCGAGAGAACAGAGGCCCAGGCCAGGCCCCCCTGTGTCTTGGGGGCCACAGAGAACTGAAGATTCATGGGCAGGTCACTAAAGCTTCTGGTCTGACCCTCCTCCGTGTAAACCAGGGTGATTCCTGAAGACTGTAGCTGACGTCAGTGCCAGCCAGTCGGTTGGTCCCGGAGTTCACTGTGGCTCTGGGGTAGACAACAAAGAGGACTGCCTTCCCAAGAAGGATACGGTCCAACACGGGGCACAGGAACTGACCTGGAAATCATATACCACCTACAGGCAGCGGAGGGGCGAGGGTTGGACGAGGCCCTTGAACCCTGGTGGAACGATGTGGAATGGTTTACAGGGGAGGGAATGCTGGGAGGTGACCCTCCGAGCGGACAAGATATGGTTTTCCTAACCTAGACTTGCCTTCTGCTCCAGTGCTGCCTTGCCCGGCAGAGCCTTTAGCTTCCTTGCCTTCCCTGCCAGGTGAGCCATGTGGATGAAGACCTCCTGAAGTTCCTAAAGCTGGAGGAGTTGGTTCTGAGCGCCAATCAAATCAAAGAGGTTGATGCTGCCAACCTGCCCCCGACGCTCAAGGTGAAGGAGCCCTGGGTCCGCTTAGGATCTTTGAGCCAGGGCTGCCCCTCACCACCTACCGGGTTTGGCCAGGGCAGCTGTGTGCTAAGGGCCAGCTCCAGGCTTTTAAAATATAGGCCACATTCCTCAAAAAGTTAAACATAAAATCACCATTTGACGCAGCAATTCCATTCCTCGTTATATACCCAAAAGAATCGAAGACAGGGACTCAGATCTTTGCACACCGATGTCCACAGCCAAAGGTGCAGACGACCCAAGTGTCTGTGAATAGATGAACAAGCAAAAGCAACATAGTATACCCCTACAATAAGGTATTATTCACTCATAAAAGGAACGAAGTACCGATGCATGCTGTAACATGGGTGAACCTAGAAAACATGCTAAGTGAAAGAAGCCAGACACAAAAGGACAAATACCGTATGACTCCACTCAACATGAAAGATGTAGAAGAGGCAAATCCATAGAGACAGAAAGTAATTAGAGGTTACCAGGGGTGGCGAGGGAGCAATGGGAGTTACTGCCTAATGATTGTAGTTTCTGTGTGGGGTGATGAAAAATTCCGGAAATAGTGATGATGGTGGCACGGGATTATGAATATAACTAATATCACTGAATTGTACACCTAAAAATGGTTAAAATGGCAAATGTTCTGTTATATATATTTTATCGCAATAGAGATAGATTAAGAAGGGTAGGCCAGGTTTTATCATGAGTCTTCGGCTAGGCATATCAAAATGGTCTTAATTTTAAATCTGAGGCTGAGAATGGTTCACTTAGTGGCAGAAGGGACTCCTGAGTGTGGCTGTGTGCCATGGCCCAAGAAAAACCCAGGTAAGGGTTGGGTGAGAGCTATGAGCAAGGAAGAGGATTCTCGGTTATGTCTGGCTTTGTTCCTTATTCCATCCAGGGTCCCTTTGGCTTTCGCAGAGACATATTCCCGTGAGTTGAGAAGGTGCCAAAGTGTTGTGCATCTCCCCTCCCACCCACTCCAACATCACCCCCTTTCCAAAACCTGAAGGTTCTTTCACAAAAGGAAAGAAAACTTCCCGAGACCTGCAAGAATATTTTCTTCCTGAATTTTTAAAAGGGAGTCCAGATGGCCCAGCGAGGCAGGGCATGAATAACTTGTGATTCTGCTTCTAAGTTTCCCAGGGCAGAAGGAAGGGGCCTAATTGTCAGCACTGACTTAGCACCTCACCGTCTCTGGCCTTCCATGTCGCCTCCCAGGTGCTGGAGCTCTACGGCAACAAGATCAGCAGCATGGAGTGTCTGTGCGCTCACCCACCCCCGCGCCTGCAGCACTTGGGCTTGGGCCACAACAAACTCCGAGGCCCTTTGGAAAGTCTGTACCTCACCTCCAATCACTGGTAACTCGGGAACCCAGAGGGAGAGAGGGAGGGAGGGATTGAGTGTTAGGTTTGGGCTTGGAGAACTCAGCTTTGCTTTCTTTAACTCTGCGTTGGCTCCCAGCTCCCGACCAGGGGTTTATTTCTCTGACCCTTCCCACTGAAGTCCCGGGAGGGGTCCCAAGAGGTAGTGGGAGTGAGTCTGACTTTTTGCTTTGGTGCCATACTTTAGGGCAGGGTCTCTCAACATGGACTCTGTTGCCCTTTGGGCCTGATCGTCCTTTGTCGTGGGGACTGTCCTGTGCACGGTAGGATGTTAGCAGTGTCCCTGGCCTCTGCCCAGTAGATGTCAGTAGCAGCTCCCCACTAGTAGTGACAATCAGAAATGTCTCCAGATGGTACCTAAGGTCCCATGAGAGCCAACATCGCCCCAAGCCGAGAACCACTGCCCTGGAGATAGAACCCTCGTTACTCGGGATGCACCGTTGTTATTGAAGAGCCAGTGTCTGTCTAAAGTTGTGCAGAACAGTCACCTCCTGGTTATTGATGTCTGACGTTGTCCCCTTGGTGGGTGAGCAGTGGAAAACTTAAAATCCTGGCTCTGAGAAGTGTGAGGGGGTCAGAGGCCACCCACAAAAGGCCATCACTGGAAGCTGGGCGGGGAAGGCTTTGCAAAGCAACGGTTGCTATGAAAAGTCCCGGGCAGCAGCTCCGCAGGGCAGTGCTGTCTCCTTCCTCACAGCCGGGGACTGCAGACGGGGCAGGTGGAGCCCGCCTTGCTCCCCGCCCAGGGGGCCTGCGGCACACCCTTGGGGGGCCCAACCGTACCTGCTCCTGCAAGGGGAAGACCTGGTAGGGCGGGAAGGCCCCTCTCTGACCGTGGTTCCTTCTGCCCCCTTCTCTTCTCTCGGGATGAGAGGTGAGGGGCCTGGATTCAACCAGTGGGAAATCGAGCAGCCGGTTGTGAACGACTGTGCTGACAAGTGGCCCTTGAGTTTCTCTTGCGTCTGTCCTCAGGGCTGGCGTCAGTTTGCTTTCTAGTGCATGGCAGCCGGAAAGCCCACCCCGCCGCAGGCCTCGGCCGCCTGTCCCCTAGGCTGCCCTTCCCAGCCCCTTCACCAGGCACGGATGCAGCGTCCTGGGTCATGTGCCGCTCTGGCCTTGACCAGCGCTGTCCAGCTTCCCTACGGCTTGTGGACCCCTCCCCACATCCCCACATTGCCCCCACTCCTCCCCTGGCCTTGCTGTCTGGGGTCTCAGTGAGTGTTTGCGGAGAACCTCCCAGGTGCACACGGTGTGAAGTCGGGCAGAGGCAGGTGGCGACGGCCGTCTTGTGGCTCAGACTGTGAGGGTGGCGGCCTTACCAGACGGTGGAGATGCAGAGCCAGGAGGTCGTTCCCAGTCCAGGGTTGATTTGGGTGCTGGGTGGAATGAGGCAGGCCGGGGGTGGGCAGAGTCCCCAGCCTCCTGGTGTCATCCTGGGCACAGGGCTGCCGCCCCTCGCCCACCTGGCTTCGTGACGCTGCACGGTCCTGCTCGCCCTCCAGGCCCAACCTCGTCTCTCTGGACCTGGGCTTCAACGACCTGACAGACCTGCAGGGCATGATGGTCAACCTCAGGACCCTCAGGCGGCTGCGGCTGCTGGTGCTGCAGGGGAACCCGCTGGCGCTGGTGCCCTACTACCGCGGCTTCACCATCGACAGCCTGTCCTGGCTCTGCGTGCTGGATGACATCACCGTGTCCCTTCACGAGAAGCATCAGTTCCTGGGGCTCAGCCTCAGTGGAGGTGAGGGTGCCGGCGTATAGGGAGGAGGTGGCATGGGATGTCCCAGCCTCTGCCTGCCATCCCCCACCCTTCTGGGTCCATGTGGCCTTCTGTCCCCACAGCTCCCCGTTTGACCCAGACCCTGGTCAGGCCCAGCATCTCCTCTGGGTCAGAGTTTCCCCCAAGTTTTGATCTCTGCGATTCGGATTTGGAGACAGAAGAAGTCGGGAGGCCAGGACAGTTTTTTCAAGCCATTTCTTCACTTCGTGGTGGCTTAAGATCACCCCCTTGTGGCCCATGCCACAAGGTGCATTGGAGCCCTCAAGGTCAGGGAGATAAAATGTTGACAACAGTTACATCTGCTGTATGCTGGGCACATGCTAAGATGACATAGATTTTTGATCTCCAACCCTCTCTGTAACCATCTCTGCGGAGCAGCTGCCAGCACTCCCATTGTGCGGACTGGGAAAGCCAGGCTTCAGTGGGATGGAATGACCTACCCCAGATCACTCCGGTTGAACGTGGCAGAGCTGGGTTTTGTACCCAAGTCGGCCAAGCTCTAAGGCTCAGCCCCTCATGGAGGAGAGGGCTGGGGACCGCTGTCTGCCTGCCGCCTTTCGCTCCCGCGGGTCCCTCAGTCCTGCCCGTTCCTCCTTGCAGGTTTCTTGACACGTGAGGCGCAGCTTGTGGTGACCATTGGAAATGTCAGAGGGGTTCCGGACACCTCCGTCTTCAACCCGGAACCAGGGCCCGAAGGCCCTTTCATCACCTACAACTATTACGTGACCTACAATTTTATGGAAGAGGAGGAAGGCCAAGGGGTCGAGTACGAGGGTGTGCTGGCTGAGGTGCGCCCGGGCTGTTCCTGGAACACGGGTGACTCCGTGTGTGGGTCTGCTAGGTACCGGTGCAAGCAGAACTGCTTCCTGGGGCTTGTGGAGCTCTCTCATTCGTGCCTCTGCTCTGAGCAGGGGCCTGGCTTCCGCTCAGCCCCTTTCTTGCAGCTAGAGGGATTCTCGATGGCGCACACACCCTCTGTCCCCTTGAAAGCTTGGCCTTACAAGGGAGCAGCCCAGAATTTCATAATGGGGCCCCTCACTTGCAGCCCCATTCTGCAATGTCTGCAGCGTCTCCCGTCTCCCTCCACGTCAGAAGAAAACCCAAGGACACCATCTGACCGGGACCAACCTGATGATCCCTGTCTCCCGCTCTGACATAGAAGTTGTTACTGCTCTTCACTCATAATGTAGAACTTGCAGAAAAAACATGACCAGCTTTGTTTTTAAACTTCCTGACTCCTAAGTTGGTGTGTCTGCTAATGCTTTAGGCTCCTCCAGACATCGATGGCTGTGGAAACACACATTCCCAGGCATCAGAGCTGTCTGAAGACGGCCGCCTGGGATGTGTTTCTGTGTCTTCCCCGCAGATCGTCAAGCCTTCTCCCAGCCCGGAATTATTTGTCGAGGAATTTGCTGAAGAGTTTGTGGAAGAGGCCGAAGAAGAGTCTCCAGAGTCTGGGACGGCCGAGTCGGGAGAGTCAGAGTCGACCCTCGTCTCCGCCAAGTCGGCTGCCGTGCCCAGGTCGTTAGACTCCGCGGAAGAGTTGGCCAAGTTGCGGCCTCGTGTGGATCCCCGGCTGTTCCCGTCCCCAGGGTAAGGATGGGAACCTGACCAGGAGCAAGTGGTAGGTAGGGTCACTAGGTTGCCAGCACACCTGGACCGCACTGCTGCCTGCCCCTCCTGTCCCGACGGCCGAGCCACTCCCCAGAGCCCACTCAGGCCCTGGGCTGTGAGCTGCGTGGGCGTACTGGGCGGGGGTGGTCCAATCTCCTGGAGTCCTGACTCCTACCAAAGTGCAGCTAAACTCCGTCTCCCTGAACAGCCGAGGGTCTCTGAACAATTGAATGTCTTGAGTCAATCGAGATGGTAAATAGACACCGTTTTCATCTTAGCCCTTGGGGTTGAAAACCTTTTGGTTTAACTTTTATTTTTTTTTTTTTTGAGACAGAGTCTCACTGTGTTGCCCTGGCTAGAGTGAGTGC
>CAUYSK010124867.1:0-20921 GCA_963575035.1 Avahi laniger | reverse complement strand
CAGCCCCTCCTCCCGCAGACCCAGAGGGTCACCCAGCCCCTTCTCCCTCAGACCCAGGGGTCTTCCCCAGCCCCTCCTCCCTCAGACCCAGGGATCCCCCCAGGCTGTCCTCCCTCAGACTCGGGGGTCCCCTCCAGCCCCTCCTCCCTCAGACCCAGGGGTCTCCCCCAGCCCCTCCTCCCACAGACACAGGGGTCTAATCTGGGCTTCGCCTCCCTGGGGGACCCAAGGTTTCAGCCACTGCTCACTCCATGGATAGAAGAATCCCTGGATTCCATTCCCATCTGTGAGAGAAAAGGGCTGGTGTTGGGGGCTGTGTGGAGGCTGAGGAGGCCCCTGCTCAGCCCCCCACCTTCTCAGCCCCCTCACCTACTGAGCCCTGCAGCAGCAGGAGCAGGCCCAGGCCCAAAACTGGGATCCCAGAGCCCACCATGTCGCCTCCCCAGACCCCTGGGGCCTCTGTGGGAAGAGTCCTAGAAGGACATCACCCTAGCAACCAGTGAGCCCCGCCCACCTGGCCCCCAAGATTCTGAATTCTGTTGCTGGGGAGTCCCCTTAGCAACGGGGAGGGAGGGGGCTCACACTGGCCTGGCCATGCCCTGCTCAAGGGAATCCATTCTTTAGGGACCAAGTGGAAGAGGCAGAGTGGGGTGGGGTCTCAGGCTTAGAAGAACCTCTTTAGCAACTTTGGGTAGGAAAGAGAATCCAGAAGGTCCTGGGGGTCTGGGGCATCTTCTTCTTGTCACCCAGGGATCCCTGGGGGTGGGGATCTGGGAAACCTTCTGGCTGGGGAATCCCTTTCCTTAGTAATCTGGTGCCTGAGAAGGTCACTCCAGTGACCCAAAGGCTCAGGAAACCCTGTTGCTAGGGAGTCTTTCCTCTTAGCAACCAGGAGGGGGGGATCTTGATGTACAGAAGGCCTCACTGAGCCCCATTGTTAGGGAAGGTCCCCCTAGCAACCAGGAGACCCGGGAGGGGGATGAGACCATGGGGCTGGAGCCAGGGGCCAGAGCCTCAGGCTGGTCCCCTGGTTCCAAGGGGTCCTGAGAGTGGCTCTTCCACTCGGGTCACCTTCTCTCTACTGGGCTCCTGCTGAGATTGGAGGAAACGTGGAGGGCACTCCTAGGTGAGGAGGTCGCAGTTCCCAGCCTGCCTGGTGGCCGGAGAGTGGGGGCTGGGGAAGGAGTCCTGTGGGTGGGGGAAAGGGGGATCATCCAGCCTCCATTTTGCTCTCCCCCAGTGGCTGCGGAGAGACGTGGCTTCCAAGAGGAGGAAGCCAGACTGGAGGCTGGGTTGGGGCCACGATTCCTGGTTCACACGGTCTCAACACCCACTCAGCTTTGCAGCACAGCGAGGAGGGAATCTTCTCTTCCCTGGGCCAGTCTCTATTTGGGCTACAACTCCTGAGTCTGAGGGACAAGGGGGTGGGGAGCCCTGACACCTGAATTAGAGGAAGCCTGGGAATTGGAGGGTCAACTCCTGGGTCTGAGGAGGAGGGGCTGGGGGGACCCCTGGATCTAGGGGAGGAAGGGCTGGGGGGACACTTGGGTCTGAGGGAGAAAGGGCTGGGGGACTTCTAGGTCTGGGGGAGGAGAGGCTGGAGGGACCCCAGGGTCTGAGGCAGGAGGGGCTGGGTGGACCCCAAGGTCTGAGGCAGGAGGGGCTGGGTGGACCCCAGGGTCTGAGGGAGGAGGGGCTGGGAGCCTGGACCCCTGGTCTGAGGGGGACAATCCCGGTGGCAGACCCCATTCCCAGTAAGCCCAGCAGGCTGACTGCCTGTCTTACCCGGCTCTCCTGTAAACATCCTGGTGTGTGCTGAGTGGGCCCTGGGCTGCCTTCGTCAGAGATGACACAGGTCAGAGGGGGCTCGGCAGGGGGCCGGAGGTGGGGGTCAGAGGGGTTGTGGGGCTGAGGCTGGGCAGCTGCTGACCGTTTCCTGTGTCAACATCATCTGGTCCCACTTCCCAATTCCCGGGATTCCTCAGGGATCAAGGAGGGGGTGGGGGGGCGGGGCCGGATTGCCTTGGACCGCGGCTTGGGACTTGGGGGCCCCCGCCGTCACAGCCCTCACCACTAATGACAGGTTTGGGCTGCTTCTGTGGCTGGACTGCCCCGTCACCCCCCAGAGGCCAGACAGGACCCCCCAGGGACAGACAGACGGACACACACAGCCTCGGACCTGCTGACCTCACACCCTGCCAGCCCGGCTTTCCCCGGGGCCAGCACATGCACAGGGACTCCCTGCCCCCCACGTCTCAGCGGCATCTCCCCCAGGAGCTTCTGGCAGCCTGGCTCCCCTATCTCTGAGCTGGCCTCGTGCTTCCACTGTTCTTGGCCTCACTGTCTTCTTGTCCCTCTGGGTCTCTGTGCTCCTGTCTGTTTCTGTTTGTCTCTGTTGTCTTCTGTCATTTCTTGGGATTTCCCAACCCTGCCTCTGGGTTCTGGTTCTCTTTTCCTGTCTTCACGTCTCTCTCTCTCCTCTCTCTCACCCCTTGTTTCTGCAGAAGTCGCCCAGCCAGGTGTCCTCCCC
This sequence comes from Avahi laniger, assembly GCA_963575035.1. NCBI lineage: Eukaryota > Metazoa > Chordata > Mammalia > Primates > Indriidae > Avahi > Avahi laniger. Next base: position 18,391 of record CAUYSK010124867.1, on the reverse strand, counting down.
CCCCACACCACTAGCCTGGGGAAGACCCGGGAGTCCGGAGCAATTCCCTGCCCTCCTGCCACCCCGTCTGCCTCCGCTCCTGCAGCCACACTGGGGGGGATGAAGTCTGAGCCCACAACCCCCAGGGTAAGGGCCCAGCCAGGACAAGAAACTGGGACCCCTGAATTGTCCCTGATTATGATCTCCCCCACACAGAGCACTCCCCAGAGTGCAGAAGGGCCACAAGATTTTCCTTCATCTTGCTCCAACTAGGATGTAGGGCCTGGACACCTTGGTCCGAGGGAGGAGGAGCTGGGGGCCCGGCCCCCTGGGTCCCTGTAGGTGGAAGGCGCCGGCATTCCCAGATCCCTGTTGTTGCTCCCGGGCTGGCCCCAGGCCAGTCCCCCATCCCCTCAGGCTAGTCCATCCCCTAAGCTGGTGGCCTGAGTCACCTTGGCTGGCCCTGCCGGTCTGGGGGGGCTACGTCAGCTCTCTCCTCACTGACGCAGCCTTGGGCCCCCCACGCTGACTCAGCCGGAAACAGGCCCCCTGAGGGGCGGAGACCCAGTGGTCAGAGGCCTGGGTCCCAGCGGGAGCCAGGGCTGGGGGGCCGCTGGAAGGGGTGGCTAAGACAGACCAAAGAGGCAGAGAGAGGGCTCTTACCTGAGGCGATGAGGTCATGTCCCACCATGGGGGGGCTGTGACCTCACCTCCTTGGGGACCTGAACAGACACCCCTCCAGGAGCAGTGGATGGGGAGGGGGAGGCCTCCAGCTGCCATTCACCCCCTGAGCCCCCTGCCAGCTCAGCGCAGCTTCCAAGGCTGGGCAGGGGCTGTGCAGGGAGAACTCAGGAGGTCCTTCTACCTCTTTGTGCTCTCCGTCCAATGTCCAATCCTGTCTTCCTCTGCCATCTGCATCCTGGGGGGGACGCTCGGGAACTTAGGTTGGTCCCTGTCCCTCCCCTGTTCTATTATGCTCACCCACTGAGTGCCTGGGTGCCCCTCTCCTACCGGACCACCTCTCCTGCCTCTGTCTCCCCGAGTGGCATTGTCCCCTGGCCATGCCCCCCATCCTCACTCCATCTCTCCTGCTCACCAGCTCCACTTCTGCACCAACCTCCCTGTCTCCGCCAAAGGCTACATCTTTTTCTTTGTCTCCCAGATGTGTTAATAAAAATTAACGAGGAGAAAAACGCTGGTTAACAGTGATTGAGTGCTGACTTTGTGCTTTATGTCAATGAGCTCACTTCATCCTCATCCTGGGGTTTGGGGGCATGGGGGGCTCTCACCGTCCCCATTTCACAGATGAGCAAACTGAGGCATGGAGGGGCAGTCACACGTCTGAGTTTGCACCTCTGCAGAATGTCTCCACGCCTCTTTCTCTTGGTCTGGTCGCCGTCTCTGGTTCTCTCCCACCAGCATGTCTCTCCCTGTCTCTCTGAGAGAGGCTTCCCCTCTCTCTGCCCCCAATGCTGAGTCACTAGCATCTCCAACATCTCTGTCTCTCTGTCTCTGTCCCTGGGGAACCTCTCCGTCCTGGTGGCTCTGCCCCACATCTCTGTGCATTTCCTCCGCTGCCTGCTTTCTCTCACTGTGTCTTGGTGTCGCGTCCCTCTCCTCTCTGGGTCTCTGCAAGTCCCTCCTGCTGTCTTCATGTCACTCTCTGATCTCTGGCTCCCAGAGCCCCTCCCTTCTGTCTCTGGCCCTCTCTGCTTCTCTGGGCTGTCTCCCTGGCTTCTGTCTCAGTGTCCCCATCTCCCTGTGTCTCTGTCTGCCTGTCTCCGGTGTCGTCCTCCCCCCCACACCCCCACTGTCCTTTGGAGTCTCTCTCCCTTGCGCATCCATCTCCCCAGGCCCCTGTCCTGGTGCCCTGGCCTGGCCTCTCGCTTCTGCTCCCCATCTCTCTGCCTGTCCGGGTCCAGCCGGACCCCCACCCACAGTCGGGCCCCAGCTCTGGAGCCATGTGTGTCTGCTCCAGCCGTGGAGGTGGAGGGAGGGGACGCCAATGACCTCACCAGACCCTCTCCGACCACCCCTCCTTTCCCTTTTCAACTTTTCCAACTTTTCCTTCCGTGCCCTCCTCTGAGCGCCGCGCGAGCCCTGAGAGCAGCGGCTCCGTGTGAATGGAAAAGGCAGGCAGGGAGGGTGAGTCAGGATGTGTCAGGCCGCCCTCCCCTGCCGCCTGCCCCCCGCCGCCGCCCCGGCCCCTATATAACCCCCAGGCGTACACACTCCCTCACTGCCGCGGCCCTGCTGCTCCCGGCACATGCCTCCCCTCCCCAGGCCGCGGCCCAGCTGACCCCCGGGGCTCCCCCTGGCAGCGGACAGGGAAGGGTTAAAGGCCCCCGGCTCCCTGCCCTCTGCCCTGGGGAACCCCTGGCCCTGTGGGGACATGAACTGTAAGTTGGTTCAAGTTCATGGGTGGAGGGGACAGGGAGGGAGGGAGGGACCGAAGGGGGGGAGACACCGCTGAGCCGGACAGACAGGGACAGAGGAGAGCGCGCCGTGGGGAGAAAGGGCGATTCAGAGAAAGCAGGAGGCTGAGACTAGATGGGCAGAGAGGGACGCAGAGACACAGACGAAAGCAAGGGACAGGCCAGACAGGGCCCCGCGACGAGGGAGCAAGGGGGATTCACAGACAGGGACCGAGGGACAGATGCCGGAGTTTTTCCCAAATGGCTCGGGGCCCCCAGGAAGTCCGCGGGGACCCGGAGCCGCAGACACCCGGGACCCTGACAGAGAGGCTTCCGGGAGGGAAACTGAGGCAGAGTCCGAGAAGAAGAGAGCAAGCCCGGGAACGCGGTCCGGCCGGGGGAGGCAGAGGCACGGGGCGTGGACAGAAAGCCGGGAGAGCCAGACAGATGCGGGTGGACGGACTGCCGGCCGGACGGCCGGGGAGGGGCGGGAGGACGGGCCCGGCGGGACCCGACCAGGGGGCGGGCTGGAGGTGTGCTGCGGCGCGGGCGGCCCGGGGGCGCTGATTGGCTGGCGGGCGGGTGGGCGTGGCGGGGGGGCTGCGGGAAGCCGTGCAGAGCCCCCTCGCCCCAGCTCCGCGCCGCCCGCGCCCCTCGCCCGTCCCGCCCGGGGCCGCCGGCTCCTCGCTCCCCGCCCAGGTGTGCTGCGGGCCATCCCTGCACCGCGGCCGCTTTCCGCGGCTCCTGGGAGGGGGCGCCGTGGGGTCTCCCCGAGAGGCTCGGCGTGTCCGGGTCTCGGTCCCGGTCTTCGGCTCCCTCCCCTGCTCCCAGTCCAGCGCGGGCTCCCGAGGCCCGTGGAGGGGGCAGGTTCTGGCCTGTGCCTCCCCCCTCATGCCCCGCCCCGGGGCCCAGATTCCGGCGTCCGGGGGCGGACGGGAGACGCCCGGCCAGTCTACCCGCCCCGGGCCGCGTCTGCTCCGACGGGCGGGGCAGCCAGAGCCGGGGAGGGAGAGGGAAGCCCGCCCCGGCTCTGCGACCTGCCTCCGGGCTCTCCACCCGGGGACTTAAGACCTCCAGCCCCTCCTCCCTCCGACCCAGGGTCCAGCGCCAGCCTGAGCTCTCTGCCGCCTCCGCCCCTCCCCCCCAGGTGTTTGCCGCTTGGTCCTGGTCGTACTGAGCCTGTGGCCAGATAGAGCTGTTGCCCCTGGGCCACCTCCTGGCCCTCCTCGAGCTTCCCCGGACCCTCGAGCCGAGCTGGACAGCACCGTCCTCCTGACCCGCTCCCTGCTGGCGGACACCCGGCAGCTGGCCGCACAGCTGGTAGGAGAGACTGGGCCCGGGCCAGGACTGGATGACAGGGATGGAGAGCCGTCTAGAGGGCTTCTGGGCTCTGGGGGTGGCAGTCAGGGGAAGGAGGAGTTTGGGGCCTGAGGTGGGGATTGGAGGGGCCCCAAGGCTGGGTGGAGGGTCCCCTCACAGCTTTTTTCCCTCCAGAGGGACAAATTCCCAGCTGAAGGGGATCACAACCTGGATTCTCTACCCACCCTGGCCATGAGTGCAGGCGCGCTGGGAGCCCTGCAGGTAAGGGCGGGGGAGTGGGGTGGAGCAGAGGTGGGGGTCAGGCAGTGAAGGGGGCAGGGAGTGTGGGGGCCAGAGTGGGTCTGGCCAGCTGTTCCCTGACACCCCTGCCCCATCCCCAGCTCCCTGGTGTGCTGACAAGACTGCGAGCTGACCTGCTCTCCTACCTGCGGCACGTGCAGTGGCTGCGCCGAACAGGTGGCCCTTCCCTGAAGACCTTGGAGCCTGAGCTGGGCACCCTGCAGGCCCGGCTGGACCGGCTACTGCGACGGCTGCAGCTCCTGGTATGTCCTGGCTCTCACACCTGATCCCCCAAACCCTGATCCCTGAGACCCTGAGACTTTGAATCCCGGGACCCCAGGACCTAACACCTCAGGCCCAACTGCAATAGCCTTGCTCGGAGACCCTAACCCTGTGTCTCCAGGGTGGCCCTGAGACCCTGAGGCCCCAGGTCCCCAAATCTTGCCCAGAAATTCCAAACCTTCACCCAAAACCCTGAGACTCCATAGTCCATGATCTCTTGGGCCCAGAATTGCAGCCCCTGAGACCCAAGACCCGCAGCCCCTGAACCCCTAAAACTTGAGAATCCAAACACTCACCCCAAGACTTGGAGACTCTGGCCCCAAGACACCAAAAACCATGAACCTCCAGACTCTCAGACCCCAGACACTGGCCCTAAGATCCTGACACCTCAAAGCCCCAGACCCAGACCCGAAGATGTAAGATCATGAACCAAAGCCAGCCTTGAGACCCTAGCTCTACACACCCCAGACATTAAGAACATAGACCCTAAGATCTCAGGCCCTAAGCCCTGAGGCCCACTCCCCATATCTTAACCCCTGAAACCTCAGATCCTAAACATGAACCTGTAAGATCCCAAGACCCTGATTTCCAAAACCCCAGGCCCAAGACCCTGAGACCAGAAGACTTCAGACTCCAGTTCCTGGGCCTGACCTTAATGACCTTGGATCTCAAATTCCAACTTCTAGCTCTGAGATCCCAGCCCTCACCTGAACTTGATCCTAGAGACTCCAGATCTAAGACCCCAGCTCTGAAATCCTGGGCGCCTGGCCCTGGACTTGAGCCCACATATTCCAGCTGTCCCTAAAACCCTTGCTCCAGGATTCCAGGCCTCACCTGGAACCAGGATCCCAGCCCTGCCTCCACTGACCTCACTCCCCACCCCCAAACTTGGTCCTAGAAGCCTACCCTGACTTCAGCAACCTTTTGACTCCAGCCTCAGTTTTGTGAACCCAAGACCCCGGGGAGCTCCCTGCAGACACCTCATGCCCTACCCAGAGACTCTGCAAATATATAGCCCGGACTTGCCCCACCCCAATTCAGCTGAGCCTCCAATATCCCTTCCTTGGACCCCCACTGCACCCTCCACCTACTGCTGACCTTCTGAACTCTCCCGACAGATGTCCCGCCTGGCCCTGCCGCAGGTGCCCCCAGACCCACCAGCGCCCCCGCTGGCCCCACCTGCCTCTGCCTGGGGAGGTGTCAGGGCGGCCCACGCCATCCTGGGGGGACTGCACCTGACACTGGACTGGGCCGTGCGGGGGCTGCTGCTGCTGAAGACTCGGCTGTGACCCCGGATCCAAAGCCACCATCGTCCTTCAAAGCCAGATCTTATTTATTTATTTATTTCGGGACTGGGGGCGCAGCAGCCAGGTGCTCCCCCATTTTCTCCCCCTAGTCAGATACAGTCCTTCTGTGAGACCTGGGGTGGGGGGCATCTGTGCTCTATTTATACTTATTTATTTAAGCAGTGGGGTGTGGGAGGCAGGGGGACTCCCGGGTCCCTGAGAAGGAGGCAGCTGGGACCCCGGGTGCTTGGCTCTGGAGAAGTCTGTCCACACTGCCTTCCTGGCTCCCACCCTCTGGCCCAGGCAGGAACGTATATATTATTTATTAAACAGTTACTTTTTGTGTTGGGGTGGGGAGGGAGGGATGAGGGAAGCCTGGGTTTTTGTACAAAAATGTGAGAAATCTTTGTGAGACAGAGAATGGGGAATTAAATTTGTCACACAGATCCACTTAGGGGTGATTTCTCTAAAGGCTGGGGCTGGACGCTGGGGTCCCTGGGGCAGGCAGGGGAGGGGAGACTGGGCAGTTGTCCAGAGAGGCTCTGTGAAGGCAGAGTTTGAGCCTCACCTGATACCCAGCACTTCATAGGTCCTCAAAAAATATTTAATGGAAGGTTCCAGAAGGTCACTGACCTGCAAGCTCAAGATCTTTCAGTATGGCAATGTTCACAATAGCAAATTGGAAACAACCTAGATGTCCAACGTTGGGGGATCGTTAGGTAACATATGGCGCACCGCGTGATGGAACACCAGCCAGTGTTGAAAGGGAGGCCACGGGAGAGCAGCTGGGCAGGTGTGTGGGACATGAGACAGCAGGCTTCAAAACCACTGAGGGATCCCCATTTCGTGTTTCTCTTTATATATATATGGATTAAAAAAAAATCCCAGAGGGAAATACAACAAAATGTTGACAATGACTGTCTTGGCGGGGTCAAAGGCGAGAGGTGGGATCGTGGGTGACTTATTGTTTGTGCTTGTCTGTATTTTTTGGAATTTCTGCCATGACTGTGTATTTTGCATGACACATTTAATAATAAACACTATTTTTAGAATGACATATACCAACCTTCCCCTTCCCCCAAAAATGCCCTCCGGAGGGCACGAGAATGACCATGGATTGAGCCCCTGCTCTGAGCCGTGCTCCACGTGTGGGCTCCTTAGACGATTCTCCCAGCCTCTTGAATACTCCCTGTTTTCAAGTGAGGGAAACTGAGTCTTCACAGGCGTGAGGGGTTCCGTTGTTCAGGTCCCACAACTCAGCAGAGAGGGCGCTGCAGTCCTGCTCTAGGTCTGGCTCGTTCCGAACCTCAAGTCCCTTTCTTTGCACCTCAGTGTTCAGGAGCCATGGACCTGGGCACACGCACATTACATGTGGGGAAACTGAGACTCGGGAAGGGTTTGTGTCTTACCCAGGGTCTAAAGAAGGGTCAGCATCAGAGTTGGGACTATAATGCAAACACTTTGGTTAATTGTCCTTTTATGACAATGCAGAGAGACTCCCCTGGGGGGACCTGTGCTGTCACCAGTTTGGGTCTAGGGTTGGGAGTGCCCAGCCTGGGGCTGGGGTTCTGATTCACCCACCCCAGCCCTCAAGACTCCAGGCTTTATCCCCAGAGAAGGGGGCCTGAGGTCCGGAGAGTTCCTGGGAAGAGGGCCCTGTGGATCTGATGAGGTCACAAAGCCCCTCCACCGAAGGCCCCTCCCCCAGGCCAGAGCTGTCCACCCCCCCGCAGGGCCATGGCCCAGGCCCGAGCCTCCCCACCCTGGGGCAGCTCTGCTCTCTGTAACCGCTGAGCTCCTGGCACCTGAGAAGCCCGAGGGGCCAAAGCCAGTGGGCTGCTGCAGGGCAGGCTGTGCACCTGGGTCCCAGGTCCCTTAGTCAATACCCCGCCCGCCACTTCTGCAGCCACCATGAACCGCCTTCGGAACATCAGGCGCCTCCAGCCACCCCAGGGCCCCCCAAAGTGGGTCCCCATTCTGGGGGAGCTGCAGAAGACCCTCCAGAAGGGCGAGTACTTGCCCCTCCGCCCGCTGCCCATGTTCGAGAGTAACTTTGTCCAGGTCCCCCAGGCACCCTGGGGGCTGAGAGGGGCAGGAGGGGAGTGAGACCACCTGGCTTGGGGGATTTTGAGAGGGACGGGGATCTGGGCCTCCACAGCCGGGAGTTCGGGCTGGGGGTGCCAGAAATGTGTTGGAGGAAGGCGTAGTCCCAGCCCCTCTCCCTGGCTGCCCCAGGTGACAAATCGCGGGGGCCCCGTGTATGTGCATCACGGAATCAACCGGCTGACCATGGGTGTGGCCGCCTCCCTGCCAGGCCTGATGCTGCCAGACATCTTGCTGATCGCCCAGCCCCCCGAGGGCAGGGAGGGCGCAGGCCTCGTCCTGACCAGGTGCCTTCCTGTCCCCATCCCCAGCCTGCCCCTCTGTGGCCCCCTGCTCTAGCAGTCCCCTCCCCCGTCTCCCCAGGATGATCCCCCTGGACCTCGTCCACCTCTATGTCCACGACCTTTGCACCTGGCGCCTGAAGCTGCGCCTGGTCACCGGCCGCTACTACTACCTGGAGCTGGAGGCCCCCGACAACGAGGTGGGCTTCCTGTTCGACCGCTGGATCCGCCTCATCAACCTGCTTCGGGAGCCTGCAACCACCTGGGCCCCCAGGACCATGCACACGCCCCCCCTGGATGTGCCCCTGGCTGAACCGCCTGCCTCCACCTGGCACCTCCAGGTGGGACCCTAACTCCACAGACCCCCAGGGCAGCAGCCCTAGGAACCCACCATCTAGATTCCAGAGGGAATTGGGACCAACAGCCCAAAGTCCAGGGTCCTTGGGGGAATGGGGCTGGGGAGGGGACCCCTGGGTCTGAGGAAGAAGGGGCTGGGGACTGGGGACTGGGGACATAGATTGCTGGCTGAGTAGCTCATGGAAATGTGGAAAGAAGGAGGGCTGGACCCCTCCTGACTCCCCTTCTCTCTCCACAGGTCCCGTCCTTTTGGGAACGCACAGGTGAGCGGGCCCTGCCGTCCTCAGTCCTCCACTGGGTCTCAGGTTCTCCAGCCCAGGCGAGGACAGAGCTCCAGCACCTGGCTCTTCCCCCTCTCCCCTGGCAGAGCCCTTCCAGTGCTCCTCGGGGCCTGTCCTTGCGTCCTCTGCTCGGGATTCCTGACTGGGGCCTCTCCCCTTCTCTTTCCAGCCACGGTTGTCCAGCCCTCCTTTCCTTATAAGTTGTTGGCAGCTCACAGACAAAAGAAGGCCGCGGTGAGCTGGCTGGGGCGGGGCTGGTGGTCTGGGGCCCGATGGCTGCCCCTTCTGTGACTGTCCCTTCCTCACCTCACCACCAGGCCCTCAAGCGCAGATTCAAGTCTCAGGCTGTGGGTGACTCTGTGCCGCTCATCTGGTCGCAGCTGGAACATGCTGACGTTGGGAAGAAATCCAAAAAAAAGAAGTGGGCAGGGGGTCTTGTTGCCCGTGGGGCTTGGGAGAAGGATGGGGACCCTGCCCCGGATGCCACCAAAGTTGTACAATGTTGCTCCTTCAGGTCCCACCCAGACACCTGCCCGGATAGCTCTTACACCCAAATCCACGCTTCTGGTAAGATCAGCCCCTTCCCCCTGCCACCGTGTGTGGCGCTTGCCATGGCGCCACGCCTTTCCCAGCAGGGCTCAGCCTGCTTGCTCTCCACCCAGAGAAGGCCAGCATCACCATCCGGACCATCTTCAGCATTGTCTCCAGCACCGCCAACCAGACGCAGTCCTCTGCAAAGGCCAGCTACATACTAGGGGCCATGGCCGGGCTCTGGGTCTTACAGGGGAAAGAGTTGGAATTGGACCCCTGGGTCTGAGGGAGGAGGGGGCCCGGGTTCTAGACCCCTGGGTCTGAGGGAGGGGGGACGGGGTTCCGGACCCCTGGGTCTGAGGGAGGAGGGGATGGGCGCCAGGGCCCCTGGGTCTGAGAGAGGAGGGGGTTGGGGGCCAGACCCCTGGGTCTGGGGTCTCCCCCAGCCTCGACATCCATCCACCTACAGGCTGACACATCTGACTCGGATGAGGCCACAGGCCAGAGATGTTTGCTTGAGACCCCTTCACGCTGTATCTCGGAGGACAGCCCTGATTTCTTCTTTCCGTGCTCCTACAATCACTTGGACCCGTACCTGTGGCAGTACCACATCCAAGACCTCATGGACCTTGAATCCAGCACTTTGTCCTCCACCTCCTTCAGCGTGGCTCCCTACCCTCCCCCTGCATACCTGTCCGCACCCTACTCCTCCTTCCCCAGGGCCAGCGAAAAGCCTAGGCCTACAGGCTCCCCACAGGGGCAGGGACCACTCCCCTCCCAGAGGGCCCCATGTGTCCCTGTCCAATCTTGCAAGGTCCCATTCATTGTTGACCAGTCCCAGAAGATCCCGGCTGTACCTGCTCCATCCCGGAAGGCCCCAGCGCTCCATGCTCCACCCCAGAAAGCCCTTGAATCTAGCACTTGGAAAGCCCTGGCCGTACCTGGGCCATCCCAGAAGGCCTTCACCATGCCTGGTCCAATCCGGAAGGCCCCACGTGTATCAGCTGTCCCTTGGAAGCCCCCAGCCATACCTGCTCCATCGCAGAGGGTCCCGCCTGTATCAGCTGTTCCTCAGAAGGCCCCATCTGCACCTGCTATTTCCCAGAAGGCCGTGTCTCTATTCCTCCCTGGCGACTCCCAGAAGACTCCGACCTTACCTACCCAACATCAGATGGCACGTGGCTCGCCCACCTCAAGGGGTAACGCCCCTGCCAATTTTGACCTGTTGCCAACAGGACTTCCTGATAGGGACGCGCTCCAGAGAAGCAAGACTGAAGAGAAGCTGGAGCCAGCGGTGACGGTGGGCACCAAGCAGACAGATGTGGTGGAGATGAGGACCCAGACGAAGTTCCTGGAGTTGCCCTTCACCACGACCAAAAAGGAGTCTGAGGACATCATGATCAGCAAAACCCGAGAGATGACCCTGGAGGGCTTGAGGGGATGGGGGAAGTCAGAGGACAAGATGCACCGGGCGAAGGAGGAGATGTCCCTGGACCTGCCTGGCGGGAAGTCCAAGGAGGTGGAACAGCAGAGGAGGTGGGTCAAGACGCAGGAGCTGGCCATCGAGGGCCCTCCAGAGGAGCACAGCAGACCCTTCTCGGCGGAGGGGCTCGCCCTTGCCAAAATGATGATCATGGCCAACTCCAAGGGGAAGCGCTTGAGACCTGCTTTGGTCTCACTTCCCTCCTGGCTCTCGGTGACCTCCCACACCTCTGCCATGCCTACAATGGGCTCAACGCCCTTCAGCTCCAACCAGCTGGAGGGGCCGCCGGTGATGGTGACGGAGTGGCCAGAGTCACACATCTGGGTGAAAGAGAACAAACAGCAATGGACAGAGATGAAGGAGCCACCCTGGGACAGAGCGAGGCCTTCCAAGGTACCCCTCCGCTCTAAGGCCACCTCTGGCAGTCCAAAGATGGAAAGTATCTCCCAGGTGCCCATCCCCCTGCCCGCCTCCCAGTGGGAGGACTTACCACCGTCACCCCTCGTGGAGAGCCCCGTCTCAAGGATGGAGGCCGCCGCCAGGGTGCTCCAGCAGCCCACGAGGACATCTCAAGAGCCCATGACAGTGCCAAACCAGCGCCCCCTGGCCACGGTGGGGTCATCCTCGAAGATTATCTTGCCCATGCTAGTAGAAATTGAGAATACGAGGGACACGGCCATCAAGGTAGAGAAGATAAAGGAGGAATCCCCCATCTTCAATCCTCCACCCAGGTATTTGGGGTTAGCAGGGAGCATTTACTGTCAGCTCTGTTATCTGCAAGGCAGAGACCATCATTCCCTGGTTTCACTTTTATTCACGTACTTGATATGCAGTGAGTGTCGACTATGTGCCAGGCATTGTTCTAGGCAGTAGGGAAATAGCGTCCAACAATGGGGGTGGAGGTGGTGGGGTGTGTGTGTCTGGGGGACAGAGACCGGCGATGCTGCTGAACGTCCTACAGTGCACAGGACAGCCCCCACCGCAGCACAGGTGGTCTAGGAAGGCCTTATCGAGCCGGGAGCATTGGTTTAAAGATCCGAAGGAGGGGGGTGGAAGCCGGGAGGACATGTCGGGGGAAAGCATCCCTGCAGAAGGAATAGCCACTGCAAAGTCCCTGAGGCAGGCGTGTGTCCAATGTGCTGGACCAAGAGTGAGCTCCAGGGGATCCTAGAGAAGAATTGCAGTCAGAGAAGTGACAGGGGCACCCATCATGTTGGACTTTGCAGACACTTTTAAGGACTTTGGCTAGGAATCTGAGTGAGCTGGAGGGTTTGGGGCAGGACAGTGGCGGGAACCAGTTTATGTTTGAAAGGGCTCTCTGGTGGGAGCATAGAGAATGCAGAGAGGACAAGGCGGGGAGCTAAGAGAGCCCAGAGGAGGCCATAGCAATAACCCAGGTAGAAGATGATGGGGACAGGTGTTGAGAAGTGGTGGGCTCTGGAGAGACTTAGAAGCATGAGCCAGCAGATCGCTTCACAGACTGGACATGTGGTGCGAGAGAAAGGCTGGCACTGCAGATGGCTGGGAGGAACTGGGGCCCAGGGACCCGGAGGGTGCAGCAGGAGTGCGGTGAGGAGGTTTCCAGGAGAAGCTCAGGAATTCCCTTTTGAGCATCTGGATTCTGAGATGTCCAGGGAATTGCAAGTTAGGCAACTGGATATGTGGGTGTGGAGGTCAGGGGAAGCGATCTGGGGAGTCGCCGGCGTGTGGACGGGTTACTTCAACCCGTGAGGTGGGAGAAGTTCCCCAGCGAGTGAGTGGAGACAGAGAAGAGCAAAGGTCCAAGGTATTTAGGAAAAGAGGAGCCCAAGTGAGAGAGTGGGCAGAGCAGCAGGGGCCGGGGATTCCAACGGTGTCAGACGCCACGATTGGGTAAGGAAAGGTGAGTGCTGGGGTGGGACCTCTGGATTTGTCAGCGAGGGGGGATGAAGACCTTATTGGAGCAGGCTGAAGAGCAGAGAGAGAGGGGAATCGCCCGGCTGCAACACAGGTGAGCCTTGCAGACATGCCCAGTGAAAGTGGCCGCACACAACAGGCCACATGGCATAGAGTTCCATGGCATAGGCAGATCCATAGAGACAAAGTGGATTGGTGGTGGTAACTGCTAATGGGATGGGGGTTTCTTTTGAGGGTGATAAAAAACGTCCTGGAACTAGATAGAGGTGGTGGTTGCACAACATTGTGAGTGTACCAAATGCCTCTTCAAAGGGTACACTTTAAAATGGTGACGGTGGCAAATTTGACGTCATGGGTATTTTCCCATGATACACATACACATACGTGTATGTTCGCAAAGAAGGGAACTGGAGACCGGGAGTAGACCTGCTCTTTCTAAGGAGTATGCAGTAAAGGCAGGAGAGACGTGGGGAGCCGGCTGCTGCAAGAAGCGGGCAGAGCAAGGGCTTCTGAACTAGGGCATTTGGCTATTGGCGTGAGTAACCCCGCGTCAGGCCTGATATCAACAAGACAGGAAGGAGAGAGACCTAGCAGGGTCCCAGAATGAATGAAACCTCTTGGCCAGATTCCAGGGTTTGTTGGCCCACCCCGAGAGCCAGGACTCATTCATTCCGCATGGAATTACTGAGCATTTACTACAGCCATGCTCTGCCCTAGGCAGCCGCAACAGTGAACTAAGCACCCAGCAAGCCCTGCTCTTTCCTGAGCCATGCAGCAGCAGCTCCTGGAGTCCCCGTGCTCCTCTCTTCCCGCCAAGTCCCCCAAAGCCCTTTCCAACTTTCTTTCTCCCTGCAGCGGGTTTCAGTAGCAGGATGCAACGGACTCAACCGCAGTCGGCAAACTGTCCAGAGGAGCCCAACATGGCCAGGTAACCCCTGAGACCCTGAAAACCTGCTTTAGACCTGGCCTTGGGGTAAGGGTGGGGGGTCCGAGGAACCCGAATCCCACCTCCGCTCTTTCCTCTAACCCCGCAGGCTCCCATGATGTTGTGCACCGCTACTGCAAGGAGCAGAGTGCTGGAAAGGCCGGTTGGGGGGATCCTTTCTCTCCGGGAGAGACCAGAACTATCGATACGTTTATATATTGGGGGGCGGGGGGCGGGGAGAGGGAGAGCCCGCGGAGTAGCCCAGCTTCGCAGAGATTAAAAGCCTGAGTCTCAGGATCAGCAAAGTCCGCCTCGGTGGCCGCGCGCTCTGGCTGCAGAGGGGGCGTCGTCGGACGGCAGCCGGAGGGTGGGGGGCTGCGCAGCGCGCCCACTGGCTGGGGCTCGGGGTCCGCCAGCCAATCAGGCCAGGGGGCTTGATTTTCCAGAGGGGGTGCGACCACCTCCCATCAGAAGAGAGCCGCACCCGGGCAAACACCACCGATCCAGTGACCCGCCGACTGAAGTATGGTGAGGGCGGGACGGGCGGGGTCTCGGGGTGGGGGCCGGGAGCCGGGGTCGGGTCGGGGCGAGGGGCGCCTCCTGGGCCTCACGGAGCCCCCCTCCTGCTCCGCAGGAGCTGCCTCTTCCGTTTATGTTGGATGTCGGAGCAAAGAAGCCCCCCAGGGGAAAATGGTCAACGCCGCCCTTCGACCCGCGCTTCCCCAACCAGAACCAGACCCGTAACTGCTACCAGAACTTCCTGGGTGAGAGCCGGTGGGCCAGGTTTGGAGGTAGCGGGGTGCGTCACCCGGGGAAGCAGGAGGGGCGAGCCCCACCAGAAGACCCCGGAGACCGTTGGGGCGGGAAGGGGATGGGCCGAGGTCGGGAAGGGCAGAGCCTGCGCTGACAGGGGCGGGCCCGAGCTGCGAGGGGCGGGGCGAGGGTGCCAGGGGCGGTGCTTGGCCCGGAGAGCCCGAGCCAAAGGGGCGGGGCCCGTCGGGCATGGGCGTGGCTGCCGCATGGTCCCGCCCCCGCTGCGCACCGCAGACTTCCACCGCTGCGTGAAGACCATGAAGCGCCGCGGGAAGAGCGAGCAGCCCTGCGAGTACTATTTCCGCGTGTACCACTCGCTGTGCCCCGTCAGTTGGGTAAGCGGGCAGAGGGGCGCGCAGCGGGAGTGGGGGAGGGCTCGGGCCGAGGCTGAGCCGGCGCCCCGCCCCCTGCCTTCCTGCTGCGCAGGTGCAGCGCTGGAACCAGCAGATCAAAGAAGGCACCTTCGCGGGCAAAATCTGACTGCCGGAGCGCGGCTTCCTCCAGGGGATCGGGCCCCATGGCCCCGCATCTTCTCGCCTCGCGGAGACCTGGGCTCGGTTACCCACCCCATCCAGATCTGTAAGCCGCAAATAAAGTTATGTTGTTGCTGATGTTTCTTCTTAATGCCTGGCGGGTGATGCATGGGCGCTGGGGGTCCTCCCCGTGCCAGGGTTGGGGCTAACGCCGCTTTTTCTGATAAGCGGGGCGGGAGCAGGAGCTGCTCCATCAGGTGGCGGGAGAGCCCGAGGTAGGAAGGTAGAATCAGCCGAAGGCCTTCTGCCCCCTCCTTCTCCGTTCCAGCAGGGAGGGGCCTCCTCTGGACAGCTGCCAGCCGGCTCCAGGGCCCCAGATGCCAACACTCTCCCACGCAGGGGGTTCCAGGGTGCTCCTGCCTCTCAATCCCCACACTTGCCTGTCACCAAGTCTTTCCCACCCTCCCCTGCCCCCACCGTCTCCCCAGCCTCCTCCCCCACCCCACCCCCATCCATCCCATCTCGGATCCTGAGGGGTCGTCTTTGTACCACCCAGCACTGACCGCCTCTCTCGCCCCCACTTCCTGGGCTCTCCGTCATGCCCGGGATCCTGCCTGGCTCCACTTCCCTCCCAGAACATCAAGGTCCTCGTCACATGAGACTGCTTACTCCCTACGGGGTCCCCTGTGCCCCTCACCTCCTCACCGGTCAGCACCTGCGTCCAGGGCCAGAGCAGCCTCCTCCTCTCCTCTCCCCGGTCCCACACACGTCCTGTCTGCCTCCCCTTGACACACATCACCCAGCTTCTCCCTGTGGCCCTTTCAAACTGCGAGCACCTTGAGGACACTCAAGGCCCCTCTGAATTATCCTTCACTCCTTCCCCATCCAGTGGCGACAACACTGAGCTGCATTCTGATTCCTGAGGCCCCTTGAAGTGCCACCTCTCCCCAGGATGAGGAGTGACCCTTGACAGAGCCGGGGTTGGGGGGGGAGAGGTTCTAGCCTGGTCCTGCGGAGGACTGGCCAGGAGACCAGTCTGCCAGGCCCATTGGTTTCCTGCCTGTTGCTGCCTGAGGCTATCAGCCTCCTGGCTCCACCTGCAGTGGCAGAAGCGGTCACGTGAGGCCCTGTTCAACCCCAGAGTTCAGAGGTGACTGTGACTAACCATGACAACTTGCTGGGTAACCCTGGACAAGCCTCTTGACCTGTGTGAACCTCAGGTTCCCCAGCTGTAACTCGAGATAGCTCAGAGTCCGTTATCAGGAGCGGTGGGGCGGGAGGGGCTGGGTGAGCTCAGAGGGCTGGCTCTGCCCACTGGTGACCCATCCACCACCTGCCCTCCCTGCTGCCCACACACCCAACCCAGGGCACACTCAGACGGGCCATCTCCTGGGATGATTCCACCTCTGAGAGGTGGTCTCTTGGCTTCCTGGCTCCCTGTCTCTGACCAGGACCCAAGAGGCAGGTGGGTGGGGGGGGCAGGGTGTGGACTTGGCTACAGGAGGGCCCCCGTTCATGCAACATCTCCAGTCTCAGATGATGCCTGTGCAGAGGTTGCGCTGCTGCAGGAATGAAAGCTGGCAGCAGGCAGGGCCACTCTCTGAGTCACAGAATGGGGCTAAAGACGGCCTGAGGACTCAGTGAGGTCACCCAGGTAGCCACCTGTGTGTGGGGCCCCTCACCTGTGCAGCCACGCCAGCCTCCTGACCTCCCCAGAGCCCAGAGCCTGGAGCCTGCCTTTGCCTTGTTGGCCAGCCTTCCTCTTCCTTCCCCTCTGGGCCACGATCCTGCCCACCACTGTCACTTGAGGGGTGTTATGCTTCCAGGTTTCATGCCAGTGCATTTTTTTTTATTTCAGCGTATTATGGGGGTACAGATGTTTAGGTTATGGTATGTTGCCCTTGCCCCACCCCGCCAAGTCCATCCCAGTGCATTCTTACACACTTGGCCTCCCTTGCTGCCACCACTGCCCAAGGATGCCTGAGCCAAGGACAAGGCCAGACCCGCCTGCCTCCAGCCTGGTGGACCATCACCACCCGAAACTCCAAACACCTCTCCCATGGCTCCTCGGCCAGCTTCACCTGCTGGCATTTACAGCAGCCACCCCCTGAGATCCCCAGTGCCAGCCTCACTGTCACCAGCAGCCTCCCAGGTCAGAGAAAGCCCAGGGGATCAACTGCTCCTGGACCCACCCCAGCACCTGCATCCCTGCTCTCCCGCCTGCCCCTCCCTCCCCTTTTTCCCCCTTTTTCTCTTCTTCCTCCTCCCCTCCCCTCACTCCATCCAGCACCCTCTTTCCCCCTGCAGTCTCTCCTCAGAACCTCCTCCTTCCTCCCAGCCTGCACACGGGCTCAGGTACTTCCCAGTCGGAACCACAAAACCAGCCGCTGCACTTCACCCTTTGCTCCATGAACCCTGGAAGCAGCCTGCCCCTCCCTCCTGTCTCCCCATCCCCCCCCAGCTCCGTCTCTACCAGGGCAATGAAGGGGTTCCTAGCACACGCAGCCTGGCCGGGCCACCTCCAGGGTAAGCTTGCTCAGGCCGATGACATAGAGGCAATGCGCTGGCTGCAGCCCGCAGCTGCTGGAGAGACATGGCGCTGCAGCTCTGCTTCTCTGCGGCTGAATGAGAAGACTCTGTGCCCAGGGGACTTGGTGGAGCCAGCAAGAGGGGTGTCAGCTGTTGTTATTTCCTTCTGTAAGGGAGGGTTGCCATAAGAGTTGAGAGACCATGGCAAGGCCAGGCCCGGTGGCTCACGCCCATAATCCTAGTACTCTGGGAGACAGAGGCAGGAGGATCGCTTTAGCTCAGGAGTTCGAGAACAGCTCTGAGCAAGAGCAAGACCCCGTCTCTAATAGAAATAGAAAAAATTAGCAAGTCAACGAAAAATAGAAATAAAAAATTAGCCGGGCGCAGTGGCTCGTGCCTGTAGTCCCAGCTACTCGGGAGGCTGAGGCAGGAGGATTGCTTGAGCCCAGGAGTTTGAGGTTGCTGTGAGCTAGGCTGACGCCACGGCACTCACTCTAGCCTAGGCAATAAAAACGAGACTCTGTCTCAAAAAAAAAAAAAAGAGACCATGGCAAAATCAAGATATGGGATTGGACCTGAAGCAATGAGGTTCATTGTCCTGGTCTCACACTCAGAGCGAAGCCTGAAGCCTAAGAGGACCCAGCTGAAGGCCCATCAGCACCACCTCCCCCAGACCAGGCTCTGGCAGGTCCCACCCGCCTCTCCCTGTTTGGGTTGAGGTGTGGGAGGGTCTCTGATTGAGAAGTGAGGGAAGGGCCCCCAAGTCCCCGTGTGGCCTTGGGCAAGTCACTCTGCTTGGCCTGACCTCAGTTACCTCATCTGGAAAGAGGGGAGAATCCTTTCCCAGGAGACATAATGGGTCTGAAGACATTTTTATTAGGTTGGTGTAAAAGTAATTGCGGTTTCAGATGTGAATTTTAAATCATCATAACTAGGCTCAGACACATCTTTATTAATCAAAATAGAAACCACTACAACCAACACATTTTTGCCAACGAGAAATACGTTTGTTTATTCCTGTAGCGTAAAATCCGTACTCTGGGATTTGACAAACTCTTGGACAGCATTTTCTGCATCCTGCTGGTTGTGGATGCGTGTTCCCTGCAAAAAGTTGTCGAGATGCTTGAAGAAGTAGTTGGTTGGCGAGAGGTCACGTGAA